>WSYH01000157.1:0-291593 GCA_036426205.1 Ascaphus truei
AGATATATAATGCGGGGTGCCGTGGACAAGAGAGGACCCAAACTCTCTCAAACACAATACACAATACTGAAATAGTCCAGCACTCCCTAAATGGAAAAATTTAAATCACTAGTATGCAACTAGGTAGGATGTGGGATCTCACACACAACTACCAGTGGATACCCAGTTTTGTTGGAGAGAGGATTTGGGCCGCATACTGGCTGCCATTACTCTGGCGTCTCGCATTGTTTTGGGGTTACTGACCTGTAAGGGCTGTTGTATAGTGGCCGTGTGCGGCACTTATAATTGGCTGTGGTTAGTCAGCCATTCTATAATGGTGCCGCGCGCGCGCGCACACGGCAGTGAGCGTGGAACCGGCCAACAGGGGGGTAGACAGGGAAAATAAATATTTTGTGCTGCTACCGCCGCTGAAATGTATGTATATGTATGTATACATGTATGTGTCAAAGTTGAATAAATAAAAATTATTTTTATTGTGTAACATGTTTTTTATTTTTTTTATTTAAAAAATATTATTTAATACATTAACACACAATCTATATACACATACACACATACACATATACGCACAAACAGTACCTTCACTCACAGCATACACAAAAAAAGCGCACGTTCGCACCTACTACAGGACAAGCCTATCTGCAATGTAGCTGTATGTATATCTGTATGTGTGCAGCACCCACAATGTACTGCTTACTTTCAGCTGATGACTTTCTGGGCACCTTAACTCCAAACTTTTGACAGAAAAGGGACTGTTGTGGAGAAGGACTCAAGTTGGCTGTTGCCATTGGTTAAATAAAATAAACCTGAAGGCAGAAGCCCTGCTTTAACATCATTGTAGAAAAATTAAAACCTGTAGCTCAAAATAATGTAGCACTTCTTACCCCAAAACATACTTTTCTACCCCCCTCCCCCCCGTTACATGCTTAAACTTCACCTTGTGTGAATTACCTTCTTTATGTGACCACTTGCATGTGTTTGCTACCTCCGCTGTTTCTCTGTTTGCTCCAAATGCTTTTGTCTCGCAGCATCTGTGTTATGCCGTGATGATTGAAAAGCTGTGGTGTGGACCCAAAGCTTAACTCACAATATATTGCAGCCTGCAGGGTACCTCATGAGTACACCTGGCATCCTGTATTTACATTTGCAATGTCAGGGCTTTGGGATCCCAAGCCATAAACTCTGCTCTGTGTATTATTATTTATTTGGGAAGAGTTAACATATTCCGCAGTGCTGTAAGTGGGACACACCGCACGCACGCACGTACGTACGTAAGTAAGTAATGAGGGCCCTGCTCGTGAGATCCATTTTGACATGGGCCCCTGCTGAAACATTTCCTGATTCCTTGCTATATATCAGGCTGGCCGTTCTGCTGTGTAGCCTTCTAACCCAGAAGAGACATGATGGTAGACTACAAACCGTAGTAGTATGTGGATAACTGTAACATATCCGCTGCATTGAAACTGCTTTGTGGTAGAATCACTCCATTGGGTACCGAAAGACCTTAGTTGACGGCCATCCCCTCTCACTCCATATCTACTTCCACACGGTGTGGTATCTTATTGCTAGGGTCTGGAGGTATGGTTGGTGGCAGACTGTTGTTTCCAGAGATGCAGAGAAACAGATTAATATACCGTGGCATGGCAAGACATTTTTGTGTTTGCAATCTGCTTTTCGAGAATAAAATTATTCTCTTGATTGGAAGACCTGTTTAGATATTTAATTTAGTATATGCAGAAATACAGCAAAGCCATGCTCGGTCTAACTTGTTAGTTTGCACTGTAGTACTTATTATGCAAATCTGTTGAATAATAAGTGCATTTGGCAGCAGTCGAACTATTTAGGAAATAACGGATGGTTTAGTTAAATCCATCTCTGTCCCTCTTGCGTATATTAGACTTGCTGAAAAATGTAATGTTTCCTTCTGTATCCCAGGACCATACTTGAAAACAAGATGTACATTTCAGTGCATCTTACTGACAAAAAATTGTTTACTCCTATAACACATGCAGGCTTCTCGGGCACCTGTGCATATTAAGGGGTGTAAAGCAGGTGCAAGAGATTCTGGTTATAGAACATTTTAATTTTGTCGCAAGTGATTTTGACAAATATTTAAAATTCAGTTAGTTTTGCAGGGTTTATTTATTTTTTACTTTCTCTACCCACCTATAAAATATCATCCCTGGGTTTTGTGGTGCTGAGTCACCCATCTGTAACTGCAATAGCTCCCAGTGCGCCCGATCCTGCTTTACTAGCGCGACATCACAGCTGGTTCGGGCACCAGCTGCAGCTGTTACTGACGGGTCACTCAAAGATGCTGCGTCCCAATGACAAAACAAAATCCCAATGTATGGATCACTTGTGAGAACATTCACATGTCAGACAAGTCTGCAACTCTGCTTTTCACGGTTAGCTCTTGGCATACACGGGATTCTGGGAAATAACAGGCAAATTGCACACAGGCAATCAACCACACTCTACCTGGCTGATTAGGACTCTTAGAAAAAGCCTGATGTGAGAAACAGGAGAGAGATTCCTTGGCTCACATTTGGGCTGACATAACGAGTAAGAGGACTACAGAGATTTCCTTGGCCCACAACTAGGCTGACCTGAGGAAAATATGATGTCTTGTTGCACACAGAAGGACTGTATGCTGACCGCAAGAGAAGGGGACAAGACCTCTATACCTGGACACAGAGTGCCATAGCACACAAGGATGCTAACCGTGTGTGTGTGTGTGTGTGTGTGTGTGTGTGTGTGTGTGTCCACACACAGTTAGAAAGGGCTGGAGTAACGGTTTAATTATTCTCCAAAGTGGAGTAGGCCTTCATTTTTTTTTTTTTTCCCCCTTGTGAAAGGAACAGGTGCAATAAAGCCAAGATATAATTTCACCCTAATCGGTCTCCATTAAATGTACCTCTGCACACATCTCTTACAAAGAAAACCGATGCACCTTGAAAGATAAGTCCAATGAATGTCCAGATGTACTGGTGGGGTGTTAAGGTAATCAAATCCTGTACACCTGGATCGACTTTGTGTCTCCGTGGATAACGTTCCGTGATGTGGAGTTAAACACAAAAAGAAATCATAGTGTAACACTGCTGGTTATAAAACATATCACTTAAACATATCACTTAAACATAAAACTCAAACATACAACAGTAACTGACCCACATAAAACGTACACAACACTCAACATATAAACCTGAACAAACAAGGCTGTACAAACAGTTATGCTAATTTATTAAAATATAAAATGGACACTAAAGTTCTACAAAATGGAGAAGATCACCTGGTGGTTAAAACCAGAATCCTACTTACAACAGAGCAGATCAAAACAAGCATGTATGTCCAACTGCAGACCCGTCGCGATGCTGTATGTGCGTGCTCTGTATCTGCTCTCACACCACGGAAGCATTGCCATGCCTGAAGTGTAGATTTGGTTTGTTACTGACCTCCACTGGCTTCTAATACACAGTAATACCAGTAGTCTAGCAAAAGTGTTACACTGCTGCAATTACGGGAGCAAAAGCTGCTCTGTATTTACATTGCTACCCATGATTGCGGTCTTTCACTTGAACATTACAGTATGTGTTTTTAGCTCGGAAACATTGGCACATAAGGCTGCCTTTTCTTTGGTGCCAAACTGTGTTTTATCCAGCGGGAAGGCCTAAAAATTCGTCCTGTAGCCTGTTCTGTCTCTCTAGCAAAGGGGTGCGAAAGCTGGGGGATGCCCCCCAGGGATTTTCCAGAGGGGGCGCTGCGGTTGCAGAAGCCCTGTGCTCTTCCCCCAAGGCATTTAAATGAAATGCTGGAGGATTGCGTGAGGCCTCTGCAACTTCCCTTACCTTGTCTTCAGCAACGCGGCGTGAAATGACGGCACGGGGTCACGTGACCCTGTAGTATTTGACGCCGAAGACAAGGTAAGTAGGGGGAGGGGTGTGCAGACGGGGGTTAAAGTTTGCACACTCCAGCTCTAGCAGGTGCATAGAATGTGTGGTTAAAGATGTATACCAAGTCCAGTTGTTATTTCTTCATTTACAAAGTGATTTAACAGCAAATTTCGACATCTGAGAATACTTTCAGTGAATCTATAAATTGGTTCTTAATGTGAATTTGATAAATAATTGCTTTATAACTAGTTCGGATAGTTATGGCTTAAATATCTGTGTCTCGCTCTTTTTCTCTTTTAGGAATACAGGTTTGCTCCGTAATTGATACTAATCTTGGTGCTGCCAAGTACAGTATTAGCTTTTAGGTTTGTGGATCTAGTAGTACTTTTTTGTTTCAATCTTTTTTTATTGTTTTTAAAGGGTTTTACAAATGCGCCTTTTGATATACATTTTGTCTACAAATGGTACACAAAGAGAACATCATACATTTCTATGCATATATAAACTAATCTTGACAAAACATTGATTACAGTTTTAATTTCTATTGTAATAAATAAAGTCTTATACTTTCCCTTACGTACTATATCACAAAGTTAGGGTTGCAACCCTTTCAGGTAGTTTAAAGGGATAGAAGAGCAGGGGGAGAAAAAGAGGTCAGGGAGGGGGGGGGGGGGTCAGGGAGGGTATGGTGGGGGACATTATAATGAAGAATTTCTAATTTAGGTGCCATGGCTCCCAGATTTTGTCGAATTGTTCTAAGTTTTGATTTAGTTGGGCTGAAAGTTTTTCCATTAGTTTGACCTCATTTATTCTTTTGATAACTGCACGTCGAGATGGTGCGTTTATTTTCTTCCAGGCCGCTGCTATAGAGCAGCGTGCTGCTGTCAGAATAAAAGATATTAATTATTTACTAGGTTTTGCAGGTTCTCTTATAGGTCTTGCCAACACAAAAGCCATCGAGACCCTCATTTCCGAAACCTCTTGGATCATAACCCAACATTTTTGTATTTGCGGGCAATACCGCCATATATGTGCCATATCTCCTCTCGGGCCACACCCTCTCCAACATAGGTCGGGTGTTCCCGGGAAGATTTGGCTTAGCCTACTCGGGGTTAAGTACCATTGGAATAAGATTCTATAAATATTTTCTTTTATTGTTGAACAAATTGAAGTTTTTGCTGCGGATTCCCAGATATCCTCCCAGTCTTCTTTATCAATTTCTATGTTGAGATCTTCTGCCCATTTTAACATATATTATGTTTTTGAGGCGCCGCTGATGTTGCTATTCCGTATATATTCCTGAGATCAAACACTTCTGGTACGTGCCTATTTTACATAATTTTTCAAATTTTGTAAGGTTAGGGAAATTTGCTTTCTTTGAGATAGTATGCAAAAAATGTCTAACCTGTAGATACTGAAAAGGTTGTAGATCTCGCGTGTGGAGCTTGTCTGGGAGTTCCTGACAAGACAGAATTGACCCCTTTTCCACTAGGTCATCCGCTATTTTAATATTTAGGTCTCTAATTTGTATATAATACTTTTTGGAACAACCCGGGGGGAACTCTGGATGGTCAAATATGGGTGTTAGTAAAGATGGAGAGGATGCTAAAGAATATTTCTTTTTACTTTTGGACCATATCTTCCATGTGCACCTCATTGACCCAAGAGTAAGCTTATCCGCAAGGAACTCTCCCCCTTGTTCTGACCATAAAGCCGACGCGAGAGAGTGAGGTCCTGCATAAAAAGACTCGATACCCAGCCAGCAGCATGTTGCTGGATCATTATTCCAAATCACTACTTGTTTTAATTGGGCCGCTTGATAATATTTAACAATATCTGGGACCCCCATGCCTCCGCTTTCTCTCGGTGCCATCATTATTGATCTCGCCACCCTCGGTCTTTTACCGTTCCAGATAAATTGGAAAATCCTATTCTGTATATTTTTGAGCTCTGGAATGGGGATATTTATCGGGAGGGTTTGGAAATAGAGGAGTCGTGGCAGGATGGTCATTTTAACTGCAGCCATTCTGCCCATCCAAGATATCTGGTATAGTAGCACTTTTAATATAGTTAAATTGTGCTGAAGGTGTTGCATGGATGAAGGCTTTAAAGCGGCAATATGGGTTTCACTTTATAATTGGGGGAAAAAAAATGTATTACAGGATTATAGCAGGGGGTCTTCGGAGCTGAACTGTGTTAATTTCAGCTCCGGGATACTTACATCCATAGTAGATGCTGGTATCTCTGCAGTCAAACTTTGTGACTAACATAATGGCGGCTTACATGTCTTGTATCACGTGGGCTGTATCAGGAAGCTGTGACATCTGGTGCGGCTTCCTATTGGCCGGCGTGACCGGGACATGAAACCCGGATTGCGGCCTTAACGTTGATCTGATTATTCGTAAATCTTAGTACTTGTTATCGGACTCACACATGTGTCCTGTACTTTCTCATGGATTAAAATGGCAGTCCCCGCTGCTAGCTATTCCTCCCCCACCTGAAACTGTGAGTCACTCAGAGCCGACCTGTGATGGTTGCTTTAAAGACAGTAGATTTGTATTTCAATGTAAATTTTGTTTCAGAATCCCCAGATCTCATTGATCTGGATCCTTGCAGGGCGATGTTTCTTAAATCTGAATAGGGAAACCCACCTGGGATCTTCCCCGGTCACATAACTATTCACCTTCAAACAAGGATGCATTTTGAACAAATCTTACCCCAAATCTCTCTTCCCTAAAGGATTGAAGCATCCAAACAGTTCAGTCATTGTGCCTGTCCTTGACAGAGCTGCATTAAGAGCCGGCTTTGAATGCTTATTTTCGTTCTCAAGCCGTATGCAAATGATTTTGCCTCCTTTTAAACCACACACTCAATGCGCTTGTCGCCCTTTATATTCCTCTATGTATATTTTTAAACCTTGCACTTTTACAGCATTGTGTACAATGGATCTTTGTTTGCAAATGGGGAATCTCATCAACCTATGAATCAACACCATCTTAAACTTGCAGAGGACAGGCAGAAGTAATGACTCGACCCTACTCAATTTTATTAGCAGCTCCACCTATCCACTATACATAGAATTCTACATTATTTGGTCTTTTGCAGCACAATTTGTAAAGCCAACATTTGTTGTAGTTGATAAATTCAAGCCCAACAGCCTTAACGTAAAGCCATATTTTGATGCTAACTGAGGAAAGTGTGGCAGGAATTCTAAAGTTGCATTGGTGAAGGTTACTTAAAGCTTTAGGGGTGTACTGTCCCAACAAGAAAACCCCTGAAAACTATTGGAGTATTTCACATAAAGAATTTCAATGAAAAGGGGTAAGAAAGCAAAGTAGTAGTCATTAGTAGTCCTCCTTAAAGGTCAAAAAATGGAAGCATTTTAATATCAAATTTTACTGCTGTAGAATTAATTATCCGACCGTGCAAGTTGATGGACACACACACACACGGACACACACATTCTTTTTGCGCATGCACATATATATTTATGTGCGTGTCGTCGTTCGGTATCGTATAACTCTTTAACCTGGTGACTTTGCTAGCTGTGGTATAGTTTATACATAACTAGCCATGTAAGCTGTTGTATAATGGCTCATTTGTTAGTCAACTGGTTTCAGGTCTTTTTGGCCGCTGCTCAAATACATTTTTTGTTTCTGCTCAAAGGTGGTTCCACTGAATGTCTTCTGTTCTAATTGGTTAAGCAAAGCGTATTCCAGTATCAGAAACGCAGCGTTTAAAGCTTCACATCTGAGAATTTGAATTGATATAAACAAAATAGAATTGGAACAAAGGTGTTTGTTTGTTTTTGTATTTTTCTGAACTAGCTATTTTCCATGTATTTGGGGACTCCCCTGTTCCAGTTTTATTTACCAAATGTTGCTGTAGCCATAGGCCAATAAGAAACTGCAGTGTCATTGGCTGCCGTTCCCTTTTTGTCGTTGTATTCTCCATGAGGCACACAGGCACAGAAGACCTGTAGCCATCTTGGTAACCTGGAAATATTGCTGAGCATTACGTTGGTAAATGGGCTTACAAGTTGGGAATGCATTCTCCACGTTTATAAGAAGTCTACTATATATGTGAACCTTTGGTCAATAGTATACAACATTGCTAATCTGACTGCAAAAACATTTAGTATTGTTGTGGGTTTAGCGTCCGAAAACAAGGACGGAGTTGAAATGTGATGGTCCTAGTTTAGTTGACAATACTGTCTCTAGCATCATAAAAATCTCAGTAGAATCTTAACGTCTAGCTTCTATTTTGTGTCATCGTCCCATCACTTGCATATTATTTACACTTCGCCATAGGTGCATGATAAACCCATCATCGCTGGTGGGACATCAAAGGAGTTTTGTGTTCTATTGCACGGCCCTGAGGCTCTAAGGCTGCGGCCATAGTGCGCAGTCGCGCACGTAACGAACAAAAACATTGTGAAGCAGAACGGCCATACTGTGCGCGGTGCGGCAGGATTTGGAGACATCCATTGGATTTTTTGCACAACGGGTGTTTCTCTCGAGCGTTTGAACCAATGAGGGCGAACGAGCCTGGTGACGTCATGGCCACGCCTCTGTCGCGCGTCAACAGAGGACACAGAACACTCAGGTGACTGGCGCACACTCCTCCTTGAGCTCTGTCGCGCATGCGCACTATGTCCGCAGCGTTGGATGTTGTGCCTCCAATGCAGATGTGCTGAATTACAGCAGGAGACCGTGTCTGGTTTTCTTTTGCTCCCTAAATAGGATTGCTTTGTGCTGCAAAATTTTTCAGGCCTCTTTGGCAGCAAAGGAGTTAAGCAGTGTGGCTTCAGTGTGAAGCACTGGTGCTCTATTTAAAGTGGAGGTTAATTGTGTGAATTACAGGGCTAGAGAAAGATCTGGCAACAGCTATGCATTAGGATCAGAGCCACTGCTTCTTATAGCCTGTTTCTTGTCATCTGGCAAGCTGTCTAGCTGTGACTTTCAATATAACTCGCGTCTAAAATACATATAAAAATAGCTTGATTTATTTCACTTTGTCCTGCTACCTTAGATTTCTCAATATCTTGGTCGAAATACTTGATATCAATATACCATTTGTTTCTGTATATATCGTCCTATTAATAAATGATATTTTTCTGATTCAATAGAGTATCGGCTCCTTTAAAAAAAAAAAAAAAAAAAAAGATTAAAAATGATCAGTGCAGAGTGCTGCTTTCTAAAACGAAATTATTTATTACATGTTGGGTATGGCTTTGATTCGGGTTCCCTACAGAAATCACTGTATTAGACGTTAGGTCAGCTCTATGGGTTTGTTTGTTTTATATTCTGTTAGAGGCTTCTGTTATATGCAATATGCGGTGCTTTGTATATCCATATAGAAGTGAAAAATGAATCATCTCAAAATGTCTCCGACCAGCCCTTCCATATACATCTGAACGAGGCTCATTAGACCCAGATCTGCTGCTTAATGTTGTACACTCACAATTAGCTGCTCTACAATAACAGCTAGAATTTTGTTTATTGGTCACTAGAAGGATAAGGGGACATCAGTGGCAAACAGAGGTGGATGAGGAATAACAATAAAAAGAATCCTCAAGCACACCATGCCTATAAACACTGTATTCTGTGGCTGTTCAGGCATATTATTACAAAGGAAAGTAAAACACAGGACACTAAGGGAGTATTAATATATTATGAATGCATTGTGCTTATCCTATTCATATTTCAGTAATAATCCCAGAAGAACAGGACATTACTGGCCAATAATGCCCTGGCTGGAAGAGTTGAAGACCCGAGGCGAAGCCGAGGGACTTTAACCCAGCCTGGGCATTATTGGCCAGTAATGCCCTGTTCTGAGGGGATTATTACTATTATAGGCTAAATGTAGACTTATTTTTTTTTTTTTTTCATAAAGATACATTTTTGTAGTCATATTGATTTTTATCAGCATGATTGTCTACATTCTTATGCTTTTACTGCAAGTTTCTTAAAAGGAAATTGTACATACACACAGACCCTCTATATATACACACACACACTCTGCAACCCCCCCTACACACTGTGCAGCCCCCCTCCTCTATACCCACAAAAGACACCGCAGACACACACACACACACCAACAAAACAGACTGCTGCCCCCTCTCCATCCACAACACATACCAGCGGCCCCCTCCCTACACACACTGTAGCCCCCATGTAAACACACACACCAACAAAACACTCTGCCCCGCCTCCTCCACCCACAAAACATACACTGCAGCCCCCCCTCTACACCCACAAAACACATAGCAGACACACCAACAAAAAACACACAGCAGACACACACCAACAAGACTCTGCTGCCCCCTCTACACCCACAAAACACACCAACAGAAGACCCACACAAATAAAAAACTCTGCTGGCCTTCATTACACACACAGACACACACACCTTTCCCCTCACTCTCCTGTGCGGAGCTCTCTGCAGGCAGGGAAGGGGAGGAGTCAGTGCCTGGCTGCAGGCAGGGAGGGGGAGGAGTCAGTGCCTGGCTGCAGGCAGGGAGGGGGATGAGTCAGTGCCTGGCTGCAGGCAGGGAGGGGGAGGAGTCAGTGCCTTGCTGGTGCCTCCTTTCCAATCACCTCCCCTGTCTGAGAGCAAATCTCACTCTTTGTGAATGAGAACTGAAAGCTGATTGGCTGGCTGAAAAACTTGGCAGGGTGCCAAATATTCCGGGCCATTACTGATTGGTTAAAATTCCGGCCATTATCCAATCAGAGCAGGGATTTCAATAATGCCCGGAATGTACAAACTTTAGCCTATAATTCATGGTAATGCACCTTGTTTGTGCCTCTTTGCTTTTACATAGTGTGTCGGTATATTTGATTGTGAGGAACCAATGTGTTGAGTTGCATATTCTCTATAATAATATAGAGCAGGGGTGAGCAAACTTTTTATGCCGAGCCCCCCTTTTCATCCATGCAATTTCTTGCCCCCCCCCCCCCCGCCTGATGTAGTCAAAAACACATGACGTCAGCGCACGTGAGCTGGTTCAGCCAATGAGGGCGAACCAGCTTTGTAACTCCCCCGCCACGCGTCTTCAAAAAAGTATTTATAACACAAATTACATCACTTAAAAATAAATATTATGATATTTGTCTAATAGCGTCCCCATTTCTGCTGTATTATTAATCTCAATCTTCCCGCCACATTAGAACCTCTCAGGACCTCTCTCCCCTCTTCCAGTCTCGTACTCCTCTCCCAGTCTCTCCATCTCCCTGTATTTCTCACTCCCCCTCCAGTCCCTCTCTATCCCTCCCCTCAGTGTCTCCCCATCCCTCCCGCCACTCTCTCTTTCCTTCCCCCTAGTGTGTGTCTCTTTCTCCCTCCCCCCATTGTCTCTCACTCTTTCCCCTCTCCCAGTCTCTCCCTCCAGTCCCTCCCCTCAGTGTCTCCCCCCACTCTTTCCCTCCCCCTGTGTATCTCTCTTTATCCCTCCCCCTGGTGTCTCTCTCCCTCCCCCCAGTGTCTCTCTCACACTCTCCCTCCAGCCATTGTCTCTCCCTCCCCCCCGGTGTCTCTCTCACTCCCACCAGTGTCTCTCTCCTTCCCTCCAGTGACTCTCATTCCCATGTCTCTCTTTCACCCCTCCCCATGTAGCTCTTTCAATCCCCCTCCCCATGTCACTTACTCTCACCCCCCTCACCATCTCACCCTCCCCATGTCCCAGTCTCACACTCCCTCCCCATGTTCCAGTCTCACACTCGCTCCCCATGTCCCAGTCTCACTCACCCCCTCTCCTCATGTCGCACACGCTGATGCAGGAAGCAAGGAGATGCTGCTGTGTAGCTGTGTAACACAGCGCCACCTAATGGCCAAAAGAAAAATTGCAGCCACAGACGGCTTTTTTTCTTTGCTCCTGGCAAAATCGCCGCTGCTTCCTGCGCCCCCCCTAAACAATCTTGCGCCCCACAGTTTGCGCACCGCTGATATAGAGTATTAAAGCATTCTGAAAGCATAAAATGACTTGTTACAAGTGTAACACAGTTTCACCCCCCACCCCTCCTCCAATTGCAGATAGAGTGCAAGTGAGGAGAATCTATATGTATTACCCAGTGGGGTTCCTTACCTGTTAGGCTCACAGGAGGCCTGAGCCTCTGCCAATGAGAGCCTGGGGTACCTCCTATGGAACAATACTATATGGTGCAGCGCCTCCACCTGCGGTGGTTCCCAGCAGAGCAGGAGTTGTTCCTCGCATGACACATTCAAATGAACACATACACAGGAGTATAAGTATAACAGTTTACTATATGCAGAATATAACATAACACAGACATCAGAAGTAATAATAATAGTGTCTCTCTATAACACTAGGCACAACTACCTGTCTTCTTACAGGGCCTTAACCTACATACCTTATTCCTCCCCCAAAACCGTGTACCCAGAGTCCCACGAGTCCACTAAGAGACCCAAAACCTATAGGCGGGATCAGCGCCTGATGTACCGGTATGTTTGTGCACGTAAAATACGATTCCTGCCCCAGTGCTCCAGCACCTGGGGCTGCAGACACTTCACAAAGGATCAGACGCTCTGCGATCTCCTCTGCGACGTCCTGAAACTCTGCTTGGCGGTGGGTGGCTCCCGCATGGAGCGATCCACCTTTGGAAAGTCTCTTATCTCTGCAGCTGCAGAGTGATTCACCTTCACAGCAATACCAGGAGATCCATGCTTCCTGGCTGTACCCTCACTTGTCTGTGTTCTACAGGACCCTGTCCCTGTCTAAGGGGAGTCCCTGTAGTAACCACAAGCTGAGGTGATTGGGGCCTAAGGGGGATGTCTGGCCTAGTGCAAGAGCCACTTGCTCTCTACACATACCCACCCTCCCCTGTCAGCTTCAACTGACGACTCACTGCAGCACACAACAATGTATCCTTTCCTGCAGGGGAAGCTCTAAGCCCTATTGGTTGCTGTTGCATCACATGTGCTTCAGCCCCTGGGACGGCTGGGAGTTGTAGTTCCCCAGGGGCCTCTTTAACATAATGGCCGCCGCTAACTGCACATGCGTGACTGGGCCGTCCCTGCCTCTGCTGCCACTTCTCCATTGACAAAATGGCCGCCGCGTCGCTACTGCGCATGCGCGAACCTTTGCGCATACGCGGACATAACCAAGATGGCGGCACCCTGCCGCCGGCAGCCCCCGGTGACACGATCGACCCCACAGCAGCAACAGCCCCCACCGGAGCGAGGGTAAGGGGGACCAGGGGGGACCCTGCTACACTAGGTTGCGTTACCTACTTTGCTTTAATGGTATTGGGTGGTAAACAAGTTGATAGAATTGTCTGTATGCAAATTAAGATTCCTATTGTATAAATGGAAAGCAAAAGCTGTCTCCTAGTTATATTTTCATATTCTACTGTTGCTAATTTTTGCCACTACCTATATGACTTTGTAATATGATTTGATATTAGTTATACATTTTGATGTCTGGTTCTGGATACTTGCTTGGCTATAAATGGTTTTCAGCTTTCAAAAGAACTACTCATCCCAAGGGCAGTACAAACGATGCTGGGATCAGGGCCGCCAACAGAAATCGTGGAGCTCAGGACAAACATTTTAAGCAGCCCCCCCCCCGTGTCGGCGGTATTGCGAGAGACCCCTCATTTCACACCTCACGAGTCCCCTCTCCCCATGTATTTCTCTCCCTCGTCCCCTCTCTCTCCTGCCTCGCATGTATTTCTCTCCCTTGCATCTCACTCTTACTCCCTCTTTTCCTCTCACCCCCTCTCTCCCTCCGTCAATTACCCCCTTACACAATTCCACCCACAAGATATATACCAAAAAACTTCCCACCCCCAATGCAAAAAAACTTCCCACCCCCAAATACATACCAAAAAAATTGTCACCCCCAAATATATATTTGTCACCCCCCAAAAAAAAAAATATATATATATATATAACCTCCCCCACCCCCCAAGGCAGACAAAGCCACCGACCCAAGACAAAGATAAAAGGAGGAGAGAGAGATAGAGAGAGCGAGAGAGAGAGATAGAGATGATAATATAGTGATATATATAGAGATATAATATATATATATATATATAACAGACATATACGGTATATAAAAAAAAAAACTCCCCAATACGGTATAAAAATTCCCCCAAGCCCCCCAATACATATACAAATAAAAAAGACTCCCCCCCCAAACATATTAAAAAGACCCCCTCCATACATATAAAAGATTTAATAACTTGTGGATGTGGGGGCCCGGCAGCCAGCACTGCAAGTTGGGCTCAACCTCTTGCCAGGCCTGGCTGCCGGTGATCTCGTGGCCGGACCATGAATCCTCAGCAGAAGCCTGCATGCCTCTATCCCTCTGTTCCACGCCGAGCTTCCGAAAGGCCTGCCTCTTATGCCGCCGCGCACCGGAAGCAGAGAACGCTGACATTGGAACGCTTCCGGCGCGCTGATGTCGGAGAGGCCCGTTGGCGTGGGACAGAGGTATAGAGTTATGCAGGCTGCTTCTAAGGGTGAGCCGGGTCCCGGCAGCGAGAGGACCAGAGGTCGGGCCCAACTTGCAGTACCAGCTGGCTGGGTACCCCGACTCACCGGGCCCGGTACGCCAACCCCAGCAGACCCACCCTGTTGGCGGCCCTGGCTGGGATATCCCTTAAGGTTGAAGGCAATTAGATTTCACCAGCAGGAAAGGGTTCTTTACAGTAAGTGCAGTTAAAAAATATGAAATAGAACACCCATGGGAGACTGTGATGGCAGATAATATAGGTATCTTTAAGTAAAAAAAAAAAGTTGGACATCTTTGTATAGGAAAGGTATACAGGGATAGACCAAATAAGTAAACATTAGAAGGATGTTGATTCAAGGGAGAAATATATTTGCTATTATTGGAGTCAAAAAGAAATTATATTTTCCCCTTGTGAAACAGTATTAGGAAGGTAGAAAGGGAAATCTGTCATGACCTCATGAACCGAACAGTTTGTCTGCTGGGTGCTTGAGTTTGGCACATTGTGGATAGGGAAAAAGGATTGTTGGGAGTGGCTGGGACTGACCCTGTGGTCTTGGTACACGTCGGCACCAATGATAACGTTAGGGAAAGATTTTGGGTCCTAAAAAATGATTTCAGGGATCTAGGCAAGGACCTCAAAGGTACAATTTTCTGAAATACTACCAGTGTGCCATGCGCTACCTCAGGGAGATAGTTGGAGATTAGGGAGGTTAATGCATCGATAACAAAGTGGTGAACGACGTTTTGGGGTTTTTAGAGCACTGGGATTCCTTTTCTGAGAGGTGCTATCTTTATGGTAGGGATGGATTGCACCTCAATGAAGAGGGATCTTCTGTGCTATGGGGGAGAATGTTAGAAAGGTTGGAGGAGATTTTAAACTAGGGGGAGGGGAGGGTGGGTATCAGGACAAGAAACATAATTAACTAAATAGTATATATTCAGATGGTTAAAAAGCAAGCAGCCATGGAGATAGAACGGGGGGGGGGGGGGGGGGGGGGGGGGGGGGGGGGTTTTGGAGAGTAAGTGGGAGTTTTGGCAAGCAGGGAGACACCCACATTAAATACAGATAATACTAGAAAACTTCTGAAGACAAAATCCAATTGGAGTAGAAAGACAGGAGCAGATAAGATAATAGCACAAACTGGAAACCTTAAATGCTTGCTAATGCAAGAAGCCTGAAGGCTAAAATATGTGAGCTTGAATTAATAGCTACAAGGAAGCAGTATGATATCATAGGCATTACTGAAACATGGTGGGATGAAACTCATGACTGGACAGTTAATTTAGAGGGTTATTCCCTTTTTCGGAAGGATCGGACAAATAGAAGGGGAGGTGGAGTATGTTTATATGTTAAACCGGATCTAAAACCTATTATAAGGGAAGATGTTTATGAAGGGAATGATGAAAATGTAGAGACTTTGTGGATAGAAATTAGCAGTGGAGGTAAAACTGCAAAGAATGTTTGTAGGGATAAACCACCAAATATCTGTGAGATTGAGGAAGCCAAAATACTTTTGCAAATGAAGAAGGCATCAAAACTATAATGTTTACATAATGGGTGATTTTAATTATCCAGACCTAGACTTGGGCAATGAGATTAGCATTACAACGAAAGGAAATAGGTTTTTGGGGTGCTTAAAGACATGACCCAAATTTATTGAGGAACCAACCAGGAGAGGGGCAATACTGGATTTGGTCATATCAAACAATGTAGAAGTAATAACATATTCAAGTCTGGGAACATTTGGGAAACAGTGATCATAACATGGTCTCATTTGAAATAAATTATCAAAAACCATATTATATCGGTTCAACAGACTTGACATTTTAGAGACGCAGATTTTAATAATCTACAATTAATAAATTGGGATGTTTTGCCCGGGAAACATGTGGAAGATAAATGGGCAGTCTTGAAAACATTGTTTGAAATGCAAACTTACCCTTGGGTAATAAATATAAAATAAATAAGTCTAAACCAATGTGGCTAAATAAACAGGTAGGGGAGGAAATGGAAAAAAAGAGGAAGGCGTTTAGATTCCTAAAGTCAGAAGGGACAGAGACATCATATCAGAATTATAAGGAATGTAACAAAAATTGCAAATGGGCAATCAAATTGAAAATGAAAAAAGATTGCAATAGAAATAAGATCAACCCATAAAAGTTCTTTGAGTACCGTAACAAAAAAAATTCTAGGACCCTTTCAGTATGAGATGGGCAGGCAAATTATTAGAGATAAAGAAAAAGCAGAGGTTTAATAAATAAAATTATACTTGATAAAAAAAAAAATGTTGCATCTAAATTGAAAACTGGCTGAAGTCTGGACAACAGTTGTCATAAATGGAACTTTCTCGGATTATGCTAACGTTGAGTGGAGTACCTCAAGAATCGGTACTGGGGCCCCTTATTTTTTAACTTGTCTATTAATGACCTTGAAGTTGGCATAGAGGGCAAAGTCTCCATCTTTGCTGATGACACGAAATTGTGTTAGATGGTAGAATCAGAGCAGAATTTAATTTCCCTCAAGAAAGACTTGAATAGACTGGAAGCTTGGGACGTTAAATGGCAGATTAAGTTTAATACAGATAAATATTAGGTTTGAGAAGCAAGAATAAAAAGGCAGCGAAAAAACAGGATAGGTAGCGCTAACTAGAATATGATGAATAGGTGTGGGACTGAATAAAATTTAGAATAATAAACCTAATATACTGTGATACAGAGATATAGGTGGCTGCCTATGATACCATTCTGACCCCCTGGTCAGAGAAACACTAAATATACAAATTTGTAAGTCGCCTTTTTATTCTTATACAAAAAATAGGTATCTGTGGCGCCTGACATATAGATATATGTATCGAAAAAGGATATATCCAACCAGGACTGGTGGATATGCTGATCCCAGGATATCTCCAAATGGTGAATATTCGTGCTTAAAAAGAACAAATAAAATGCATAGCATAATACGGTGTGGTAAACATGACAAACATAACATATAACAAACAGGTGAGGCACAGATTGCGTACGTAACTTTGTACGTCTACATATAGTTGGAAATTATCTGGACCTGTGACAGGTGCAAAAGACAATACAGGCATACCCCGGTTTAAGGACACTCACTTTAAGTACACTCGCGAGTAAGTACATCTCGCTCAATAGGCAAACGGCAGCTCACGCATGCGCCTGTCAGCACGTCCTGAACAGCAATACCGGCTCCCTACCTGTACCGAAGCTGTGCGCAAGAGGGGAGACTATAGAGCCTGTTACACATGCGTTATTTACATCAGTTATGCACGTATATAAAGATTGCAGTACTGTACATGAATCGATAAGTGGGGGAAAGGCAGTGCTTCACTTTAAGTACATTTTCGCTTTACATACATGCTTCGGTCCCATTGCGTACGTTAATGCGGGGTATGCCTGTAGTATGTCAGGTATTTGCATGTTTGTTTAACCAGCTGAGTTTTACCTACAGTCTTCAACTTATCATTGCGCATGTGCAGGACTTTCCAACCTGCAAGTGCGCATGTGCAGGACTATCAGGTGTAACATACTTTTAATTAACTACCTATATAAAGGACATTTCAGGACATAATCATTATACCCCTGAAGGAAGCTGCGCTTCTGAAACACGTAGGGTGGTCACGCTGATCATACTGCCGATTTTCTACAATATCCCCTCCGTTGGCTGCTGTAATTTCGAATCTGCTGTTACGGTTTGCATGACTATTGGCGCCATACTTAGCGAATCTGCTACCGTCGTTTCCTGGCTGACTGCACATTCGGATTAGTGTATCAAGAGGGGTGCTCCGCCCACAAACACCAGCCGATGCGTGGAACGCTGCCAACACAGAGGAACAACGCACCAAGCTGCTCCAAGCCACAGAGGAGAGAGGATACTCTCAGAATTATCCACTGCCTGCCCTTATCTGTCGGGTGAGTGGGCAATTCAACCATTGTGACAGATATATCAGTTTGACTTCTCATTTTTCATATATTATTTTATGTACAATTCATGTCATTTTTGTATGTCTTTTTATTAAATGTTTATAAAATTTGTTCACCTTTTGACCACCTCAGCTGTTTTTATGTTATGTTTGTCATGTTTACCACACCGTATTATGCTATGCATTTTATTTGTTCTTTTTAAGCACGAATATTCACCATTTGGAGATATCCTGGGATCAGCATATCCACCAGTCCTGGTTGTATATATCCTTATTCGTTACATTTATCCAGTTTTCGACAAACCTATACATTTGCACGCCCCGGGCGAGTGGATTTAACATCGTGGCGAGCTCCTATTGGCCCAAGCAGCACACGTGTGGTACTAGGTGGCGAGTAGATTTTTTGGTGATTTGTCGACCACTGCATATATCTATATGTCAGACGCCACAGATACCTATTCTTTGTTTAAGAATAAAAAGGCGACTTACAAATGACTTAATTGGGATATATTGGGGGAATCCTTGATGGAGAAGGATTTAGGAGTGCTTGTAGACAGCAGACTTAGCAATTGTGCCTAAAGTCATGCAGTAGCTGCAAAGGCAAACCAGATCTTATCTTGCATTAAAGGGATGGAAGGGAGGGAAGTTAACATAAGTATGCCCCTTTATAAAGCATTAGTAAGACCACACCTTGAATATGGAGTACAGTTTTGTGCACCACTCCTTAGAAAATACATTTTGGAAAAATTGCAGAGAAGAGCCACCCCATTAATAAAGTGGATGGATAATCTGATTTGAGGATAGACTAGCTAAATTAGATTTGTTTACTTTAGAAAAGAGGAGTCTAAGGGGGGATATGATAACTATATACAAATATATTCGGTGGCAATACAAGGAGCTTTCAAAAGAAGAAGTTCACCCCAAGGGCAATACAAACGACACAGGGTCATCCCAGAAGGTTGGAGGAAAGGAGATTTTCACCAGAAACAAAGGAAAGGGTTCTTTACAGTAAGTCAGTTGAAATGTGGAGTTCATTACCCATGGGGACTGTGATGACAGATACAATAAATACAGCTCAACCCCGTTGTAACGTGAATCCGCTTATAATGCGATACAAGCGTGGCTCCCAATTTTTGTATTTACGAATGCTTTACAACACGATTATTGGTATCTTAAATCCTTTATTGTACAATGCATACAATTGTACATTATTTCTAACGCAATTCGCTTATAACGGTATGTGATTCTTTGGACCCCAAGCACAGCGTTATAAGGGGGTTCAGCTGTATCTTCAAAAAAAGGTTGGACATCTTTCTATAAAGGAAAGCTACTGTATACATGGATATACCAAATAAGTATACATGGGAAAGATGTTATCCAGGGAGTAATCTGATTTACAAATAGTCAGGAAGGAATTTATTTTTCCCCTTTTTGATATCATTAGATGATATTTCACTGGGGTTTTCTGTTTGCTTTCCTCTGGATCAATATAATGTAAAAACAAATATAGGATCAGAATCGGTCTAAATTTAGTATACTGTAGGTTGAAATTGATGGACTTGTCTTTTTCAACCTCGTCTACGATGTAACTATGTAATATGCATATTCAGATTATTATAAATTAAATATTTTGTATGTTTTTCTCTTTGAGAAAAAAAAGTTTTGTTTTAATTTATAATAAAAAATACATATTTTGTCAACAGTTATTTTGCTGGATCCTATAGAGTGGTATATTTGCTAAATTGATTTGGATTTTGCATCAAGTGTTGATGCTCCTGGCTTGGGAAATGGAACGCTCATTTTGCTAATGAAATTTTCCGGCGAGCCGTGAAGATTTGTGCATTTCCTAAACCAGTCTTAACAAATCAATTAAGGCTGAGCCGGAGCTGCAACCAGACACCTCCCTGTGTGTGTCATACACCTGCCAGGCCTTTTATAACCCCCCATTACTGCAGCAGACCCACATAGCAATGCGCATTTGTGTTGCAATAAATGTAAAGTGTTCAATGATGTATCACTTCCTCTGCCTCTGTCAGTAGGATATGTTAACACCTCCACTGCCAAAGGGGCCAGAAAGACTCAACATGTTGTAAGCAATGTTGTTGGTAAAAGGGTTATAGGTATTTATTTAATGATTTTAAAATAAATGCATGCATTAGGTAAAAATCTTGTTGCATAAAAATAAAAAGCAGAGTAATTGACTATCATAACTGTTTAGAGTAACCGATCTGGTGGTTTTTATTTATTTTTTCTTCACATGTCCCCCCTCCCCCTCTCCCAGATACCTCCAGCATACCCAGGGAGGCCTCAGTTTCCATAGGATTCAATTGTCCTGTTTCTGCAAAACACCCAGAGGTGCCCTGGTGTATCTTAAAAATGTGTGTGTATAGTGTATATAGACTGCTGCATCTGTATCACTCTGGTGTTGATTTTATAAGAAGAAAAGCATGCTCTGATGCATGGCTTCATTTGTTGGCCTGATGGAACGAGAAGGAAGGAATTTGCTAATAGTATCTTCTTTAGTCAGGCCTAAGCCCCCTCAGTACTAGTGCCTGTTAGACAAACTACAAATCACATGCTGTTATAGTGAGAAGATCTTGGAGCCAGGTACTTTGCACAAATGTATCAAAAATGCCTGATAAACCGACGCACGTTTTTTTCTCTAAATCTCCTGAATTGCCTTCATGCATCTCCCCTGTAGCAGTCTCAAAAGTGGAAGTGATGAGTCATCTTGCTCCTACACCTGCAGAGATGCATTTAAAGTATTCTTTCTATTTCATTACCACCTGCTCGCTGCCTGTGTTAAAGTTGAAATGTAAACACTCCCCCCCCCCCCTCCTTGGTAAATATTGGTCTTCAATTTTGGTGCCGGGCCTTAATTAAAACAGATACAGCTTCCTGTTTGTTCTAATGGCTTTCACTTGGGAATTATGCATTGATTCTGGTCTCTCCTTTATCATTTTATTTGTAGAGAATTAAGATGTACGCACTAAGCTAAATAATTGCGATATATTTGGCAAAAAAATAACTAGCAAAAACATTGAACTGAAACCGGATAATGTTGTGCATCTCTAATCTTGATATGTAGGCATATAACTATGATAGGCAACATGATATACCTCAAAAGGGCCATAACCAATGTATTTGTATGTATATATTAGTACAGAGGTAGGGACTTTTTCCTGCCCCCTCCAGTCAGCTTTTTAATGCCAACATACTGATGAACATACTCTCTAGAACAGTGTTTTTCAGCCAGGGTTCCTAAGAGCCTTTGGGTTCCCCAGGTAGCCTTAAACGGTTTTGTGCCATTTTCAGGTCATTCGAAAATTGTACCAAATACAGAAGAATATACAATGCTATTATAGAGGGTTGGGGTTCATCAGAATTTCACAATATAATTATAGGGTTTCTTAACCAAAAAAAGGTTGGAAACCATTGTTCTAGAAACTAGTAGGGATGAGGTGCAATCTATATGAGCAACATCTCCTCTCCCTCTGCATTGGGGGGGAGGGAGGAGGAAAGAGGGAGAGCAGGCTGCTGGAGTGGCTGTCTGTTGCCCCCCAGTGATATAGCTCCTTGTGTTGCCACCCCCTCTTAGAGATTATTGTTCATTAAGGGGTTAACTGTATGGACTCATGCACAATAATGCCCCTCTCCCATTACATAGAGGCTTGACAGGAAAGAAACGGCTCCCACTGTATGCATAGTTACCAGTGGTATCACCATCAGGTGATAATGAAGGTTCTAGAACTTTTATTCCTGGGAGTGAGAGTTGGAGGAGCTTCAGTTGTTAATGTAAATATGTTCCCATGTATAGTGACAGTTCTGTCCCTGTTTTGTAGTTGGGGAAAGTGTCCTATCCAGTTGGTGTCCGTGGCCAACAGGTTCCAACAGAGGAAGCCTATGTCCGAGTAGAGCTATACAAGTTGTAGCTCTGGGATTGTGGAGTGCCCCATTGTTTCAGAAACCATGCTTAAGAGACGCACAAAGTGCCTTGCGTATAGTGACCGCACAATTTCTGATAGGGAGAGTAACCTAAGATGGAGCCCTACTGAGATGGATATGGACGCGACACAAAAGACGTGCCACTTAAGATGACCTAGGAATAATTAAGAAGTTCAAACATGATTGGTCACAAGTTAGTGTATATAGTAACAAATGTCTTGATGTGAAGAGAATTATCAACTAGTGTTAATAAAGCTCCCGTTCATACTATAAAAGTTCCTGGTGCCTGTCATTAATCCGTCAGTATATCTATGCCCCGCCTTGGTGGCCCAGCAACCCTGATAAGGAATGGGAGACTGAGGAACGCCATGTAGATAGTCAGCTGATGTAAGCACCTTAAGAGCAGGGTAAGGAGGGTTACATTCCTAAATAAAATTGAAGAACACTTGGTAATTACAAGACAGGCATGCAGCTATGTCTGGGATGGAGTCCACATTTCTAGTCATCCTGTCTGCTTGACAGACTTCAAAGTTGGAGAAACAAATGTCTAATAACAAATTGTAAAGTCTTTAGCAACTCTAGCACAGGATGTCATGAAATGTTTAATTTATCTTTTTTTTGTCTTACCAGCATGAGCAAGATTTTCAATTGTTTGCTATTCTTTGTGGGTTATTTTTTTTTACAATTCTTTTTCTTGGTACCAGACAGCGCTTGTAGAAATGGCGTTTGGATTGGTTAAGTCAAAGAATAATACGCCAACACATATTGTATACTGGTTAGGTACCCCCGCTTCAGCTTATAGTGAATGGAGTGGTGCTTAGAGGGGCAAATTATAATTAATACTAGAGACACACAGAACCCCTATATAGCACTCTTGTTCTATTTGAGATGAGTAAATTTAAAATGTTATATTTTATTAAACAAAGTTAAACAGTGGGTTTAAAACAAGTATTAAATAGTAGCAAGTTTTGGTACTCCTTGGATGACTGTCTCCCAGGGATGTCAGATAGGGAGTAAGATCCGGTGTTAGTGAACTCACTGGCCCTAGCAACCTTCATATGGAGCGATTGGCTATGAGGTAAGGTGATTTGGGACCGATAGTTGTTTGGTATATATGTCGTGTCACAGTATATGGGTACTTGTTGGTGCACAGGATAGACGAGACCTATTACTGTACTGCCTAAATGTTGCAGTCAGGTAAGGGCATAAATGTATTTGTATACAGTTATTGGTAAGTGTGCACCAAATGTGTGCTAACGCCAACTGGGGGTCTGTCATGCGTGAGCATAGAATATAGACCATAATAGTCCACGTGTAAACTTAGGATCTGAGTGATGCAGATCTTTGGTTAACACTAGTACTAAATGGATTACTGTTAATTGTGAGGACACGCTTGAACGCCTAATTGTAACAAACTAGGACGTGTTGCTAAAGCTGCACCTTTAAGGACCAGGAAACAGGTTAGTAATTTACAACCCTCCTAACTGGTGCTTTCTCTGATACATATATTTTGTAAAACTGGCACTCCAGATGTAAGTAACTGGTGGGGATACCAGGCGGCTGTTGATACACAATCCTTTTTGCTGGTAAAGTACTCGGTTGTCAGCAGGACAGTATACCCTTAAACATATACATGTGCTTAGTTTGGCCAGATAGACAGTAGATCGTTCCCTTGTATGTGGCTCATAAGACCATTGGGTCTGTATTGAGCCCTTGAAAGTGCCGCCGCCGAGCCGCGCTGACTGCCTCTAATCTCATGCAGTCAGCGTCTGTGAACAGGGGCTCTGCGCGTGCACGTGACTGCGTGGTGCCAACGCACGTTTCGCTGGTATGCTTTTTTCAAGGCCAAATAATAGGGCAGAGCCCCTGTTCACAGACGCTGACTGCATGCAAAATATATGTATCAGAGAAGCACCAATTAGGCAAGGGTTGTAAATTACTAACCTGTTTCCTGGTCCTTAAGGTGCAGCTCTTAGCAACAGCTCCTAGTTTGTTACAATTAGCGTTCAAGCAGATGTTCTCAACAATTAACAGTATATCCATTTAGTACTAGTGTTAACCAAAGATCTGCATCACTCAGATCCTAAGTTTACACGTGACTATTATGGTCTATCGCTCCATATGAAGGTTGCTAGGGCCAGTGAGTTCACTAACACCGGATCTTACTACCCTATCTGACACTCCCTGGGAGACAGTCATCCAAGGAGTCCAAACACTTGCACTATTTAATACTTGTTTTAAAACCCACGTTTAACTTTGTTTAATAAAATATAACATTTTAAATTTACTCATCATCTCACATAGAACTAGAGTGCTATATAGGGGTTCTGTGTGTCTCTAGTATTAAATACGCCAACACATACTCTTGATGATTTAAAGCAGCAATCCTAGATGTCGTATCTCTTCCCCCACCCCACTCCACTTTAATATGTGCATCAGTATAATACACACAATAAGTCATTAGCTAACTTGCCGATCGATCTGTTCTCCTGTGGTAGATTTGGCGAGGATTCAACTCTGGGATTAGTGAAGCCGAAGAGGACTAAAGATGCAAAGTTCTGTGGGGAAATCACTAGATACAATTGGTGCACTGCTAGAGAGAAGGCAGGGCTCAAAAAGGGGTGTATCAAAACCTGTTTCAGAAGAGGAAGGGGGTGTGACTTTGTAAATGTTTGCTATAGCAACAAAAAATGCTTGTTACATTATAATACATTAAAAATATCATTCATCTGTCCTCTTTGATTGTAGGCGGCAACTTTAACATGGTTTTAAACCACACTGAAGATAGATCCTCTATCCCAAATCGCCCGCAAGGGGCTTTTCTCAAAAGATGGAGAAACAATTTAAAGCCATCACTAAGGAAAATTCCCCGATGGATATTTGGAGAATCCAGCACCCGGGCCAAAAAGACTATACTTTTTATTCCGCACCACACCAGTCATACTCTCGTATAGACTATTTCCTTGCTACCAAAACTTTACTGGAGGCCTCCTCAAATTCGGACTTGGGCCCAATCACCTGGTCGGATCATGCCCCTATTACAATAACTCTCTCAACCCCATTTATAAAATCGACATCCCACACCTGGAAGCTTAATGTCTCCCTATTGAACCACCCAGAAATAGGAAGGGAAATTAAAACAGCCCTCACAGTGTATTTCGCTCTCAACGAAGGCACAGTCACATCGCAGGCGGTTCAGTGGGAAGCCCATAAGGCAGCAATTAGAGGGACTTTTATCTCCATTGCATCCCACAGAAAGAAGGTCAAGGTGAAATTAATAACAGATCTGACAAACAAAATTATTAAGCTGGAACAACAGCACAAAACCAACCCCTCGAAAAAGATTTATAAAACCTTGACCGCGGCAAGAAATGAACTAAAACAGACTCAGCTAGAGGAAGTAGAAAAAGCCCTCATCTGGACTAGCCAGAAATATTATGACAAGGGCAATAAGGCCGACAGACTTTTGGCTAGCAATTTAAGAGGTATACAGAAACGATCACGGCGATCAAGAGTAAAACTGGTGAGATAATCTATAATGACAAGAAAATAGCGGAGGAATTCACCGCATTTTACACTAAACTATATAACCTCAAAGTTCAAGACGGGAGTGCGGGGATCCCAGCTTCTGAATCTAACAAACTATTTATCTGACTGCCTCCTGCCGACGCTAGCGGAGGAGGAAAATCTAATACTCAATGCAAAAATTACTCAAACAGAACTGGCAGGTGCAATAAAGACATTAAAAATTTCCAAAGCCCTTGGCCCTGACAGCTTCTCCAATGTCTATTGTAAAAGGTGTTTCCCGATCATATCTAGACACCTACTATGTCTATTTAACTCATTTATGGAGTGCAATCCAATCCCACCATCAATGACCCAAGCTAACCTCTCCATAATCCACAAAGAGGGCAGGGACCCGCTGCTCTGTGGGAGTTATCGGCCAATCTCCCTATTAAACAACGACCTCAAATTATATAGTAAAATCCTAGCAAACAGATTGAACCCTATTTTACCTAGATTAATACACAGCGACCAAGTGGGGTTTGTCTCAGGTAGGCAAGCCTCAGACAATACCCGTAAGATTATAAACATAGTTGATCATGCCCACCTCACAGCAACCAAAGCGGTCCTGTTAAGTTTGGACGTGGAGAAGGCGTTCGATAGAATCGATTGGCTATTCCTTGATAAAACAATGCAGAAATTCGGCTTCAAAGATACATATTTAGAGGGAGTCCGAGCACTATATTGCCGTCCCTCTGCGGTGGTTAAACTCCCGTGTGGAGCCGCAAAGAAATTTGAAATAAAAAATGGAACGAGACAGGGGTGCCCGTTGTCCCCTCTCCTCTTCGCTCTAACAATCGAACCCTTAGCATCTAAAATACGAGACAATATAAACATACAGGGCGTACTAATTGGTGAAAAAAAACTACAAAGTTTCATTATTTGCCGATGATATTATCCTAACATTAACGCAACCTCAGACTTCCCTTCCCAATCTTCATAAAGAGTTAGCGGAATTTGGCAAAATATCAAGTTACAAAATTAATAGTGATAAATCAGAAGCCCTGAACATTAACCTGTCAACCAGAGATGCAATTACTGAAACTAAACTTCAATTATAGATGGAGCCCTTCATACATCAAATACTTGGGAGTACATGTATCAAGGAACTACCATTCCCTCTATCAAAATAACTACCCAACCCTCTTTAGGAAAATTAAAAAAGATCTGGATAAATGGGAAGGATACCAGATCTCATGGATCGGGAGAAGGATTTCAGTTAAAATGAATATACTCCCCAGATTATTATATTTTTTTCAGATGCTCCCAGTCCATATCCCTGGTTCTGAACTAAAAAAATATTCAAAACAAAATTTTTCACTTTATTTAGCAGGGTAAGAAACCCAGAGTAGCAAGATCAGTTCTTTTGACGCCCAGAGCGAGACGAGGCTTGGGAGTCCCAGATGTCTCAAAATATTACCACGCAGCCCACAGGCGTTCATGTGGAACTCGGACCCAGACCAGCTATGTTGGCTAGCAATTGAATCTCAATATTCCAGAACGCCTTCTCTGCCAGCTTATCTTTGGTGTGGTGATAGAGGGACTGACATGGCGCCTAAATTTGAACTGGGAGCGATGAGACACACATGGGAAATATGGCTAAAAGCTAAAACTAAATTCCAGCTCTCCTCCATCAACTCACAGCTCACTCCAATATTTAACAACCCTAAATTCCCTCCAGGGTGCGAAACTAAACAATTCGACCTATTCAAATCATTGGGGATCAGAGCGGTCGCCGACCTGTTCAGCGGTGGCAAGTTCCTGAGTTTCCAAGATTTACGCACCAAATTCAACGCACCTGAGCTAGATACATTCAAATTTCTCCAAATTCGGCACTTCTTACAAAAAATGTCCCCAACATTGAAATTTCCCCCCCTCACACAATTTGAGAAGCTGTGCCAAGAAGGGGCACACCAAAAAGGTCTAATAACACAAATATATGCCGGAATGGAGAAGTCAGCGAACCCCACTGCACACGATTATATGCTTAAATTGGCAGCGGAATTGAACATGGTTATAGACAGAGAGGACTGGGAAGAAATATGGGACTCAGCCTCAGGAACTTCCATATCTACCACAGTGAAGGAAAACATATATAAAATAATGTATCACTGGTATCTTACGCCAGCGAGACTGAAACAAATATACCCTCTGGCCTCAGACTTATGCTGGAGAGGCTGTGGACAAAGAGGGGACATGGCCCATATCTGGTGGCTATGTCAAGAGATTCAGAAATTTTGGCTTATAATACAAGATTTAATAAAAGAGGTCACAGACCTCACAATTCCCATTGATCCACTGACCTTCCTATTGGGCAGACCAATAGAGGAAATTGATCGCCCAATATGGAAATTAATCTCCTTTATTCTCACAGCAGCGAGAGGCTCAGTTGCGTCCTCTTGGAAGAAAACCACAAAACAAATGGTGAAGAAAAGACTCAATGAGGTCATGACAATGGAAACTCACGGCCTTCCTTAAGCGTTCGACGGAAAGTTTCTATAAAATTTGGGAGCCTTGGCTAACCCCAACCAATATATGCTTCACTAAGCAATGTGAACGCAGAAGAGCCTTGGGATATGGATGGGAGAGTCCTGTCGGTCGAGGGGTGGGAGGGCCAACTCACTTTCTCCCTTCCCCCTCTATTCCGCCGCACTCTTTCTCCCTTTCCAGGCCTCCGGACCATGATGGTCCTAGGGTCATCCCCTCAGGGGCTCTACCCCGACCCTTCTACTATTTGAACAAGTAAAATACTATTGTGTTAGGCCAGATATGTAATATGAAGTGAGGTAGAATGTGATGCTCCAAAAATTAGAAAGAGTTCCATCTGTAGCATATATTAAGCATAATAATCCAGATGACAATGGAGTGTCCAGAAGAAATGAATAAACTCACAATAGGGAGGGATATGTGTCTAGTGGTGTCCACTTGACAACCACAGATGTGACACATAAATGAACACCCAGCCAATATAAGTGAATCAAATAATAAAGTTGCACAGGGATATACATATATATATATATATATATGACAGGGCACTGCGGCCCTTTACCTGTGTACTTCTGAGGACTCTCCAGACATCAGGGGCGTGCAGTACATCCAATAATAGATTCCAGTGGATAGCACTTGATAAAGTGCTGTTGCACGAAATGCGTAGGTGCGTTCGTGTGGTCCTTTTTGTCTTTTTAGCCTGCAATAAACCTGACCTCATTGCTATTTTGGAGTTGCTTGCTTTCTTCCTTCTTCATTTTCAAGTTAGAAGTTGGATGTTCCTGGCTGTGCTCTTCATCCTCTGCTGCTATCCACCAGATATGTAATGTAATGTATTATGTAAACCTAAATATGCATAATAAAAACGTTAAAAAAAAAATATATCATTCATTCATTTTATTTCTTTCATTCATTTTATTTCTTTTTAAACACACAAGGGAAATTGCTTGGTCTGCAGCTTTAAGTGGGATTTGAATTTCTTAACATATACTACAATGTGTAGCACCCTTATTCTTACACCAGTTTCTTACTGCTGGCATACTAGCCTCTGGCCACAGTTACAATCTCCTGCAGTTGATCTATTTTGTAGGCTTTTCTGGCAGCGATGTTAGATTAGTGCTGACCCACCAGTGCCAGGCCCTTGATAATTTGCACAGACTCTTGCAATTGTTTCGTTTATAATTTTCAAAAGGTGTTGAATGTGTTAAATCCTGTGATTTAATGAACTTTTTTTGTGAGAATGGAAGTTGCCAGATTCATTTTTCAGACGCCAAGTTGAGCCAAGGGGGTAAAACAAAGAAAGCATTGATAAACCATTTTAAAAAAGCATTTTCTTTTAACAGCTGTGATCCTCTGTGAACTTTTCAGCTTTGATTCCCCACCTCTTTCGCTGCCTCTTTTTTTATTTTTTATTTTATTTTTCCGCCTGATCTATGTTGCCTGAGATTACGATCTGGGGAAATTCTGCTTTCAGGGTGCTGATGAATGATTAAGAAAATGGTTACATTAAGAAATCTATAAATCCACCAGTGTTCCCCCTCTGACTAGAAATGCAAAAGAGCGGCCAGGCTTTGCCAAGCAGTCAAACCTCAGACTGGATAATGTTTCATGGTTGAATGGATTCCAGGTATAACAAAGAAGCTGGGCTTTGTTTGGCTGTCTGCAGGGTGGGGCTGCTCGGTCTCTCTTTTAATACAGTGATTCCAGTATGTGCAGGTTCATCTACTCTGCAATCATGCCACGGATAAAGTGTGTGTGTAATACGGCAGGCATATGCTTATAGGGGACCATGTTAAAATGGACATGAAAGGAGACACTCTGCTGTAATTTGCCAGAATCCCTGGCCTGCTGTAATTTGCCAGAATCCCTGGCCTATTGTATGCTAGGAGATGATGGTGAATAGCAGGGCTGCAGACCTGTCTGAGACATGTGAAGGTGCTCACAAGGGATATTTTTATTTGCTGAATATATATAAAACACCTTCACGATTTTTTGAAATTAGGGATTCTGATCAGGGATTTTTTTTTTTAAAGCTGCAGACCAAGCAATATCCTACGTGTGGTGTGTTTTCTTTTTCTCCTTCTCTTCTCTGTACTATGAGAAAATACTTTTTTTTTTTTTTACATTTTATTTTAAATTCAATGTAAATGGTTACTCTAGAAAAAAATGCTTGTTGCATGATGTAGCCAGGTCCCCTCTTACTTCTGCGCTGCGGGAGGGGGACGGCTATCGGGGCGCCCCGGTGGGAAGTAGCGGCGAGCAGGGAGAGGTTGCAGGGCGCTCGGGTGCCGGCGCTGTGTGCGCACATGTCAGGCAAGGTTTGGGGAGCTGCGGGTGCCCCTCCGCCCACCAGGATCACTGGAGCCCCGTCGAGGCTCCAAGTGCCGGGCGCCGCCATCTTGGACCAACACCTAATTAAAGAGAGGATTCCAAATTAGCCGGGATTTAGGCAGGGCCATGTTAACAACATTAGGGGCCCCCGGGCAAAGCAGTGCACCTGCCTACACTGTCGCTCCCAGCCTCCCACGCGCTCACCAGCAGCAGCAGGCACCGGACGTGCTGCACTGCTAGGCTGCGAGCGGTTGTGACGCGAGCCGGGGTGCCGGGCGGGGGGAGAGCGAGCTGGGGTGCCGGGCGCCATGGCGTGGGGAGAGCAAGCCCTTCTAGCTAGACTTAGAATGGAGATTTTTAGCATTGGTGGGCACGCATGGGCCTGGCACGTGGGCCCCCCCTATGCTGTGGGGCCCCCGGGCAACTGCGCAGCGTGCCCATACGTTAAGATGGCCCTGGATTTAGGGTGGTGTTCAGAAGAGCACAATTTTAACGGACCACAACATCAGTATTTACCCTAAATATAAAACGACTGTGCAATTTCACAGTGAAGTAAAGGAATTTATCAAAAAATGATTTTGCTTTAGTTCATCTTTTCCTATGTCTTGTATACATCCCTCAGTCACAACTTGCTTTGGGATTATCTTTAGCTGTGTGAATAATACATTATTCAGCTGAAACTACAATGTTCTTGCTTATGTAATGTTATAGCAAGCTGGTGTTGATATGTTGTATCATTTCCCACCCGCTCCGGTTCCTCACTTATATAAAACATTATCAGTGGCATCAGAAAGATTGCAAAAATGAACTGTTTCTGATGGTATTTGATCTATTCTTCATTCTGCTACTTCAACCGTTTCCGTGCTTGTAACAACGGGCAGCAGTACATCTCCAAGGGGCTGGAAAGATGGATAAGAATTCAAAGCTCGTTCTGCATAATAAAACCTATTGATCTGCATATTGTAGCTCCGTAGCAAGGTGTTTTTTTAAATACCTCTTGTGTGTGCGTAGAAGGGTAAAGCGTTGAAGACTTCGTGTGTGTGTGACGGCGAGAACTGTCCGTATGCTCTGAATAATCTCATTTTGGTATGTTTTCTGACTGAGACTAGCAGTTTTATTTAGTGTGGTTAATGTCACATTTAAATAATAGTCTCGCTGCACATCTGTTTTAAAAGTAACTGGTAATTAGATCTTTTGAATTTTGTCATTTGCAAACCTATAAATAAGATAGAAGTGGCATAACGGCAATCCCTTTGGGATTCAAACCATGAGATTGTAAACTCTGAATGGGCCTGTAATACGTGTATATTTGGTTATAAACTGTAAGAGTTGGTTTGCTTCCGAATGTCTGCACCCTCCTTTAGTATGTCCCATTTGCATACTACACTTTGTAAGGGCATATTTGCCCATATCATATTTGGTCTTTTTGTAAAAAAATAATTACAAAAATTAGACATGAAGACTAGACAATAAGAGACAAATGCCCTAGGATAAAGACCAGCAGACCACCTTGTCCAGTTCACATCAGAGATATCTTATCCAATGTAGTGTGACCTTGCGTTCAAAGAAGTCGCAAATGCATTTGCAATAAAGATGGCCCATCAAGGTTTTTGTGTCTCCAAAAATGTCTGTAGAGTAGACTGTATAATATTTGGACTGGTTCTGAGCTATGCTACTGGAAAAATGTAAGTTGTTTGCGGAGTATGGGCATTCTTGATAAGTGTAGTAGTGCAAAGTTTTCAAAATCTCATCTGTTCTTTACATCTTGCTTGGGAGGTCGTCAATTAAAAGATATCACAATCTGGATAAAACCCATCAATTCAACTACTAATACAATATTTTTCTTACTAAAAGCAATGGTACACACCATCTCCAACTCGTGTTTTTTCCTATTGTAATGCTCTGTTAGTCTGTCTCTCACATCTCCTCTTTGGCTGTGACTTCTGCAGCTTCTGATTTTTGGAGAGCAGTAAGAGCTTACTGTTAATTCACCCACAAGGAGTTAACTCTGATCTGCTTCCTCAAGCTGCACTCTGCAACCGGGGTGATCAACTCCAGTCCTCAAGCCCCCCATAACAGGTCAGATGTTCAGGATATCTCTTCAGCACAGGTGGCTCAATAAGATGCTCAGACTTCGATGGAGCCTCTGAACCACCTGTGCTGAAGCTGGGATATCCTGACAACCTGACCTGTTGGTGGGGAAAGGTGCTTGATGGCTGGAGTTGAGCACCCCTAGTCTGGAACACTATTGTTTGTAGGATATTTGATGCTCATTCATTTTTTGAGACCTGGTTTGGGGCACCCACAAAATCTATGCCAGGCCCACTCTGAAAAACAGATCATGTTGCCATCTACTGGCTCCTGCTGACACACTTGAATCATGGGCTCGCCTGCCTGCGTGGCTGAAAGTTTGTTTTGGAACAGCAGTCCCGAGTGTCTTGGGTGAGAGCCAAGCTGCAAACTAAACAAATATCCCAACCCATCCTGTTGCAGTGAGCCAGTCTGTTTGCACTACGGCTGTGTCCCTTAAGTGAGAGGGAAGGGTGGTATCTGGTTTTAAACCGAACTCTGCGGCTGAGCAAAAACAACGTTATGCATGTGTAATATGTTTGTACGTAGCGCTAACAATGTGAGCATCTTGGTATCTAGCAGAATACAGGCAACCGGTTTTGATATACTGTGAAGCAGTCTTCCCGTTGCTTGGGAAGATTTCAGCTTTAAGTCAAAAGAGCTGGCCTTTTCCTGTCCAAGGAGAAGACTGCTCAACTATATACTGTAGTGATGTTGGAGAGCAAGAAGGGTGATCTACCCTAGAAAATAAGCAAAAATACCATGTTCACTGAACATCAAAAGGACACCGGCATTGCTGGCTTTGTGATGTTCAATTAATGTCACCGGAGCACTAAACGGGTTAATGAAGTAAAATCTAGAGAGCAGCCTATACCTTTATCAGACGAATTACCTTGTTTTGCAAGGTTTTTATTTTGTTTTGCTCTATTCTGAAAAAGTTTCATGCTTGGGCTATGTAATTTGTAACCAAATTGACCTTCTGATTACAAAGTCAATCAGATAAGGTCCTACAGGTCTGGATGCCCTTATGTACATATCCACATTCCAAGTAGCAGTTGGGATTACAGTGCTATTTCACAATAGGGCTGTATAAAATGCGGCACGGAAGCATTGAGGCACTAAGGCTTGCCCTGGGTGGCACGAAATGTGTGGGATTTAAGTGGAACTGTAGCACACGTCCTTGCATTTGTAGTTTCTGATCACCGGATAACGCTTAGGCTGTGTGGGTGAGGGATTAGGGTGTTAAAATGATTTCAGTGCCATTCCACCCCCACGTGATACAGCTTACAAAGCACGTGGCTTGAAGACCAGCTTTCAGAAGCATGATTGTACTATAACATAGGTCAAGTCCTGACACTGATTTTAGCTCTAGGGCAGCGTTTGTAGACTAAATGTTTAATAGTGTATTTGTAACTTGTGTGATTTTTTTTTTTTTAAATGCCTCCCTTAGGCATTTACCTGGTGCCGCCCTCTTCCAGCGCCGCGCCGTCCCGTTGCCATGGCAACATGACACCGTGTGATATCATGTTGCCATGTCTGTGCGTGATGGGCGCATGTCGGCTGCGCGCGGGATGGGCCCCTCCAAATGTTGCTGCCTTACTCCCGGACCCTATGGGAAATTCGCCACTGTTTGTTTGTATCAATACACAATGAGTCTAGATTTATGTTGGGGTTGTAGCCTTTCAGGCAGAATTTAAGTGGTCGGTGTTTATCTCATAGATGGCCAAGGTAAAATGCCATTTATAATTTTCTTAACGTTTACAGATTGACAGTGCAAATAGTGAACAGATTAGTGACAATAATAGAGGATGTCAGCTGATGGTTGTTTTTGGCAAAAGGTGGGTACAGGTGCAGTTGCATAATAGTATGTGGCATATGCATTTCAGTAAAGGGGTTGAGGTACTGTACATACTTTTGGACCATCAAGTGAAGCTTTGAGATAATACAATGATCTTTAAACAGAAGATGTATAGCCAAGGTTTTGCTAGGTTTTGTATAGCTCAGGTTTTATTGTATTGATAGCGATATTTGCTGTTTTCTGAGTAAACGATGGTAAAAACGTAAATTCCTGCATTTTGCAAATAAAATGTTTATAAAAGTTGGTAACAATAAGTTTCTCCATCTCTTCAGCTTTTGATATGTTTACATTGGTCACTCTAACGAACTTCTGAGGATGTGGATAATTGAATCCTACCCTCCTGTCCAAATGGTCTGCACACCTTGGACATCCTCTGGGCTTTCATCCCCAGATGTCCTGCCAGACCTCCTGGCACACCTTGGTAGCCCAGGGGCCTGTCAGAGCATTAGCTCTGAAAGTCCCAGCTCATTTCTGTGCACAAGCATGTTTAAAAATATCCTAAGTCTGTGGGTTATGGGAAATAGAATAAGAAGCAGCACAGTATTTCTTACTAGCCATATTCCCCACACACTCTACCAGGGGTCTCAAAGCCCAGTCCTCGGGGGCCGCCAACAGGCCGGCTTTTATGGATGTCCCCGTCGAAGCGCAGATGGCTCAGTATTTGACTGAGCCACTGATTGAGCCACCTGTGCTGAAACAGGGATATCCATAAAAGCCGGCCTGTTGGCGGCCCTTGAGAACTGAGTTTGGAGACCCCTGCTCTATATGATACTAAGGACTGGACTTTTAAGTCCCCTCACAATCTTGTAGCGGATTGGAGTACCCCCGGAACCCATATACCAGTTTTGGGTGACCTGGGCATTTACTGGATATCCCCATTAATCTAGGGACCGCTTGACTGCCTGTTTCAGGGACACCTCACATCCCTATGCCCTGTTTACCTTTCTGGGTTGTGCTGAAGCAGGGAACTTAGTGGTGAGTCACGTCCTATACAGCTTCTGGGTGACCTGGTCATTTAAATGAGTATCCCCCTTAACCAAGGGACTTCTTGACTGTGTCAGGGACAAATACCATTCCTATGCCACGTTTACCTTTGTGGTCTGTGCTGAAGCAGGGAACTTGGCAGTGAGTCGAATAACTGTTTTCAAGGGAGAATTTTGACCAGAGGTCTGTGCCTACATGTCCCCGGGAATCTGACTTGATTGCCGGATACATTTTTGGGGTGGCCAGCAACCATGGGCCCCTTCTATCTAGACACAATCTGACAACACTTTTACTGTAAAATCCCCCCTGAAACTCACACCCTGTGAATCTCCAATGGTTAGCACTCCTGGAAAAGTAAAACACACATTCTTTATTGTTGCACAAGCACATACATTTCATGTACAACAATGGGTCCAAGAGCTAACACTCTAAACACACAAATATGGTTCAGAGGTAACCAGCCAGGCATAATACCTTTTATTGATGGCCTGGTTACCCCTTCACTGTTCAGAGGTAACCAGCCAGGCATAATACCTTTTATTGATGGCCTGGTTACCCCTTCACCGTCACAATGTGCGATAACCTGGTGTATCACAGACTTTGTGAATCGTATGAACTTATTGGCGTAGCTTTTCAATGCTGAAGAACATATTCTTCCCATTAATTTCAATGCAGCTGATCTTTTCATCCCAGGGAAACGCATCACAGCAGATTGAATAAGAAACTTAATGGTTTTTCGAAATACAAACATGTTTTCAGTGATCTTTCTTTGGCAAATTGATAACTAAAAATACAAGCCTTCACGGTATGTCTGCTCACAGGCCAGTCCAGGAATAGAAGGTTCTATTTCCATAGCAATTTGAACTTTTACCTCATTTATTTTGGGTGTATTGGTTTCTAAACTGGACTCGTGAGCTCAGAGGTTGTTGTTGGTGTACAAGGCAACGGGACTTCTTTAATTCCTTCAGACCAACTTTAGATGCAAACGCCCCAAATCAATCTGCTTTATCATGTCTGCTTACTGAGGAGCTTCCCCTTTCCTTATTGAATTTTCACTCTAGTCACAGAGTGACCATGGAGTATCACCCTGAATAAACATCTAAAATCTACTGTTGACCACATATTTAGAATGCCCATTGCCCCAATACCATTCTTAAATGTTTACAGACCATGCTCTTTTACATGTTCCACTAACGGACTTCAGAAGCCATTTTTTCTGCCTCACTAGGAATTGTATTGTATTGTATTGCCTTTCTATTGTCTCTAATTCACATTTAATGTTTTTCTTGTTCCTTCATCCAACAGGCACTGGCAGCTAATGCAGGACCAGGCTTTGCTGTGGCTGAGCCACAGGTTGCCATGTTTTGTGGCAAGTTAAACATGCATGTGAACATTCAGACTGGCAAATGGGAGCCTGACCCCACTGGGACCAAGAGCTGCTTTGGAACAAAGGAAGAAGTTCTTCAGTACTGTCAGGAGGTGAGCTGACACGATAACCCTCTGCATTGTTATGGTGGTTGGGCTAACACAAACATCCAAAATCTGGAGATTCTTGAGCAAATATTTCAAGAAAACTAATGTCGCTTAAATGCTCATGTCTGTGACCAGAGGAATAGGAAAGCTAGTTGCAAACTAATTCTCAGTGTAATTGCTTGTGACTTTTATTGGAGCAAAGTGCAATCTATTTTCCCCGATTTTCAGAGAGAGAGAAATACAAGTTGTGTAGCTTGCACCTATAACCTTTCACACCTTCTCTGAAAGCAGTTTCCTTTAGTAGTGAAGTTGAATTCAGAAAAGTTAACGGTCTTCATCTTGTGTCCATACAATCTGCAAAATGATAATGTTAAAATTAAAAAAAAAATCAGGATACAAGAAAATAATCTCATGAATGGGAATCAAATGACGTTAAAGTGCTAAAGTCTAAATGTCATAAATAATAGATACTCACAAGATGCTGTAACATGAAGCATTGTAAACCAGTAGCTTCCAAGCCTCTGCGGTATGTAGTAATGGGACCATTGTGGGCAATAAGCGAAACACCCAAAATGAACTGAACACATGACAACGTTACCAATGCACAGATCTAAACATTTTGGTTGACATAGATGGACTAAAATGTCAGCCCAATGGCCTCTATAAGACCTTACACATGTTAGCACAATGTGCATGTTGGTCTGGAGACCTTTTATTTATTTTGTCAAATTACAATTTTGTATTTCATTACTCAAACCTTTCTTGCAGTTCCTTTCCCCCCCCCCCCCCCACTCATCTTTTGTTTTTTATTGGAATATCAAATCAGGGGAGTATGGACATTTCATTATTACTAGATTAATTAAAGTTGCCTCAATAAAAAGTTGGTGTAGGAGCTGTCTTGAGTTTTTTGCCACAATCACCCAGCCAACGTGAAAATTCATTACACATCACGTCCTCAATAGGAAAGTTTCCTGCCACTTGGTATTCAGCCGTGAAACACACACTGTAGAGCTATTTACACACCTGTTGTCGAGATATACAAATTACTTTGGCCAGCACCTCCGTGAAAAGATAGGTTTAAAATGCCAATAATGATTGTTGCTGATATCGTGTAAGTGACTTGCATTGTGGACTTAGTATGCACTCATGCTTACTCTTTTTCTCTCCATTTCTGATTGGACTAACGAAGTACTATATCTTTGGTAGCATTGTGCCCAACATCATCCCTTTCTGTTTTTCCTGCGTAGGTGTATCCAGAACTTCAGATCACTAACGTAGTGGAGGCGAACCAGCCAGTCAGTATTGACAACTGGTGCAAGAAGGGGAAGAAGCAATGCAAGGGACATTCCCACATTGTTGTGCCCTTCAAGTGTCTAGGTAATTAAATTCTTCCGCAGTTCACACACATTTTTGGGGCTGCCTTTTACAGGCATACCCCGCACTAACGTACGCAATGGGACCGGAGCATGTATGTAAAGCGAAAATGTACTTAAAGTGAAGCACTCCCTTTTTTCCACTTATCGATGCATGTACTGTACTGCAATCGTTATGTACGTGTATAACTGATGTAAATAACGCATTTGTAACAGGCTCTATAGTCTCCCCGCTTGCGCACAGCTTCGGTACAGGTAGGGAGCCGGTATTGATGTTCAGGGCGTGCTGACAGGCGCATGCGTGAGCTGCCGTTTGCCTATTGAACGATATGTACTTACTCGCGAGTGTACTTATAAAGTGAGTGTCCTTAAACCGGGGTATGCCTGTATATAGAATGTTTGGTAAGACCTTGAAATGGCAATTGTGTGCTGGTACAGATGCAGAGGCCGTTAAACGTACATTTCACGATTTTGTATTCGTGGGCATACCCAGGGCGTGCTGCATGTTTCTTCAAACTTTCCCGCGTAAGACGCGTGTTTACTAGTGTATTCATCAGGTGTTGTCTTAAAATCTTAAGTAATTTGAAGATTAACGTGACGAGTTCATGCTGTATACTGTACATGGGAAAGAAGTCCTTTCTGAGCCATACACAAATCCTCTAACTGTAGAAGATTACGGATGTGTTTTGCGGCATTCACGGCAGTGTTCACAGAAGTATAACGAGCGAATACCGCGTGAAATACAGCAGAATTCACAAACGGCTCCGTGAAATGTTCGAATAACGGCCGCTGCATCTGTATATTCTCCTTTTGTCAGCCCAAAACAACTGCCTAAATCTCTGCATTTTACATCCCACAATATCCATTATTTCCTTTCATACTGTTTGATGTACACATTTCAGGCTACTATTCCAAAAGCTAGTAAAGGTTTAACTTAATGTTTAAAACAGGGTGTTGCTTCAGTGAGTACTCCTCATTTATTGTTTTTCTGCACAAATGTGATTTTGTACAGAACAAACTCAAAGCTCTGTTTGTTTGAGCTGCAGGTGGTAATCTCTGATGTTTGTTTTTAAAATGGGTGAGATCTTCTTGTGCAAGATGAAATCTGCCTCATAGGAAGTGCACTGAGAAAACAAATATCCTAGAGCTGGCCCAGTATCATGTAACAAAACAAAGTTTGTATATTAATTTGTTAATATAGGTATAGTATTCTTATGTAAGGAATAGGCGCCATCATTTAACATAACAGAAAACTCAAACAAATTGGGTATTAGACATTCATATAGTTGGCTGAAATACACATGGTATTGTGGGTAAAAGGATCATTCTTTTGAGTAGTGACGGGTGTAATGCATCCATGGCATTGGATTAGTCTGAACTGAATGTGTGCATGAGACACATTTGAGTCATATCATGGAGCCATGTGCATTTTTGATGAATTTAGCATTCTGACTGAATATTATACACCAGCGTTTCCCAAATGGGGTTCCGCGGAACCCTGGAGTTCCGTGGAGCAGTCCCAGGGGTTCCCGTATATGGAGGGGCTGCCCGCACTCATTGTGCCGGATTTCCCCCTCAACCTTGCCTGAGCCCGCTGTCATGGTTGGTTGGAGAAAAGCAGTCTGTAGCTGCAATTTCTCCTACAGCCATTAGGTGGCGCTGTGCTGCACAGCTCATGCAGCACCTCCTTTGCCTTGCTGTATGCAGCATGATAAGGTGAGAGATTGAGTGTGTGAATGTGTAATGGGGAGAGGGGTGAAAGAGACGTGGGGAGGGGGTGAAAGACATGGAGAGGTGGGGCGGGGGGTGTAAGAGAAATATGGGGAGGGGGGTGTAAGAGAAATATGGGGAGGGGGGTGAAAGAAATGGGGAGGGAGGGTGAAATAGACACGGGGAGGGGTTGATAGTGGGACATGGGGGTGAGGGTTAGGGGAGTCACAGGGGGAAATGGAGAGAGACTGGTGAGGGAGACACTGATGAGGGGGAGAGACACTGGGGGGAAGGAGCGGTGGGTGTCTTTTAAAAATGTATTGGGGCAGTGGGGGTCTTTTAAAAATGATCTTGAATAATAAAAAATTTCGCCTGTGGTGCATATTTTTTTTTTTTTTTTTTTTTTTTCATGTGCTATGCTAAAAATATTTAAGGAGTTCCATTTTGTTTTACAAAATATAAAATGGTTCCACAACAAAAAGTAATTGGGAAACAGTGTTCTACACCATGAGGGCGACTGTGAGATAAACCAAAGGCTAAGCCCTATAGTGCAAGTGTTCTTAAATGTTGCACTTCTAAGCCATAGGCCAAGACTAGATCCTTTATCCAGAATGAACCTGGTCATCTTCTCTAAAGGAAGTTTAACTTCATATTGAAGGCCATATGCTATGTTGTCCACATAGCATAATGCTACATATCTAATGCAAGAATATGAGACGAAACCCACAATGACCAAGGCAATAGTGGTCTGCTGTGGCACTAACACCATTTTCCTCTAAGACAGATATCATGTGGAAGGTAGGGAGAACATTGAAAACGCATACTTTTAATGGAGGAACTTGTGAGAAGAGGAAAGCTATCTAGAAAAGTGACTGACGAATTGTAATTTAATATTGATTGAAGATTAGGAAAAAGAAACGCAACAAAAAAAATGGAAACTGCCTATTTTAGTAAACCTTGGCCAGATTCAATTACACGTGTGATCATGTGAAGCCCAAGCAACTTGCTCTCACAAATCTGCCTTTTATTGTAAGCTCTCACGAGCAGGACACATCTTTTGGATCGGTGTGCACTCTTCCCCCCTTATTTGGTATGTCATTCTGTTAATGCAATTTACATAACTCTGTACCCCGATTTTACCGTGCTGTAAAGTATGTTGACGCTTTACAAATAAACAATATTAATATTGTAGAGTTTGAGTTGTGTGGAGATATCACAGGGTATCCATGAATCATGTTATTACAAATGGACCTTCTATTGAAAACGCTGAGCTGGAGGTCAGCTCAGTACTCGTAGGGAATTCAAACACCTTGTTGTTATAAATCGACCTGGCATAACGGCAGACACTTTAGAATATATATGGTTGGTTGCAAACCAAGACCTATTCAAGCATCAAGGTCAAAGCCATTGGTTACCAGAAGTCCTGTCTAATGATTTATTGACCAAGACTGGTCATGGTTTTCTGCACATCCAGAGGCAGGGTGAAAGCAGTTCATTATACATTAATTTGCATGTGACAAACAAGATTTTTCACATTTGAGCATGATTTATTTGGTTTCAACCCACATTACAAGTCTTGGGTACACCACACACCCATTTTATCTGCAGGGAAAACTAGAAAAAGCTGTTAATATCATAGACTGTCTTCTTTCCTTGTTTTGTTTTTAACCATTTAATTAAACATTCATTACAAAGACTAAATGGGGGAATATGGAATAGCAACAGTGTTAATGAGAAACAGAAACAACATGAAACAGGGTTATCTTTCACTGCTAAAGTGGATCGGGTACCCAAGAAGGTCTGCTCATGTCTCACACTTATTTTTTTTTTTTTTATACCGGGATCATTGATTGGGCAAAGCAAGGGGGTAAAATAAATTGTAAATTATATTTCAGGAAAAGTCATACATACAATGTAACACGATTTACAGGGTTAACACACTTCCTGGGAACAGGGCTAACGAATAAATCTATCCTTTAAATGAAATTAAAAAAAATGACCTCTGTATGAGTCCTTTTCAATGACCGGTAGGTACTCACGGATGTCCTGGAACTGATTTCGGCATGCAATGCCAGACGCAACCGCTACGTTCTTCAGAAGTGGGGCTTTGAAGAATTCTTGAGTCAAAATCTTTGATGCCGGCTCGCGTTTATTCAGTACAGAGCATCTTTGAATTTGCTGCTGATGGTTTGGCGTTTGGAATCTACGCTTCTCATTGGCTCCAAGGTTTCTTATGGGTTTTTGGGTCCCATTCACAAACCTCTACAGCCTATCAGAGCATGGGAATTCTCCTGCCAGCCAATCACCGATCTGCCGGTATTGTAAAGCCGGGTGGGTTCCTTTTTTAATTCTGCCAAGGGGCATGCGCCAACCTGGCACCTCTGCCTCTTTGCATACTGAGCCCTCCGTGGCTCCAGGTTTCACAGAGTCTGGGTTCTGGCAAATGGTGGCTGGATAGCCCAGGATGCGGGTACTCAAACAGAACTGCAGTACCCCTCATGTTCTAACACCTTGGCATCCCTGAGGCTTTCAAGTCCGGACTTCGCATAGACCCATAGGCATTAAGCTTGGTAGCCATTTGGTCTCTTGGAATTCATGACTTGGAAATCCCACAGTTCATTTACAGGTTATCAGTACAGGCATACCCCGGTTTAAGGACACTCACTTTAAGTACACTCGCGAGTAAGTACATCTCGCTCGATAGGCAAACGGCAGCTCACGCATGCGCCAGTCAGCACGTCCTGAACAGCAATATCGTCTCCCTACCTGCACCGAAGCTGTGCGCAAGCGGGGAGACTATAGAGCCTGATACAAATGCGTTATTTACATCAGTTATGCACGTATATGACGATTGCAGTACAGTACATGCATCGATAAGTGGAAAAAAGGTAGTGCTTCACTTTAAGTACATTTTCGCTTTACATACATGCTCCGGTCCCATTGCGTACGTTAATGTGGGGTATGCCTGTACATATACCTATTAAATATGACTCTTTAATAAAATATACTGTGTTCTGTCTTCTGTGTGGTAAAGATGTACAAGTCCCTATTCTGGTGTCAGGGATGGAGTGAGTGTATATATTGCATATACTCTCTAGCCTCATACTTGGCACACTTTTGAAAAATTACTTTTAAACTTTTACACACAGTCACTCTCTGCTTTATCCCATAGCTGGAGCTCCCCCAGAACCCCTATACTAGGTGCAGGGTATCTGGGCACCCTTCCTTATACTAGGGGCCCCTCATTACACTAGGGAGCCCGTGTAGGATTGCAGGTATACATTAACCCCTTCATGCCCATTTACCTTCTGGCGGTGAGTCGTAATGGCGTTTTCAGAGTCAGAGTTTGGCCGGAGCAATGTGCTTGACTGCATCCGAGAATCTCACTCGATTCCCGGATCCAACTCCTGGGGTATCCCATACCTCTGGAACCCCGATACATAGCTACATTCTGTAAAGACTTTCTCCGACAAACCCACCCGGAAACGTACAGCCTAGAAATCTCCCGGTCCCAGCATCCCAGGAAAGGCAAAACACACACAAATGTTTAATGTCGCATAATTTGCACATAGTCACAGTAATGCATTTAGGACATCTGGGTCTAGGAGCTGACACTGTAGGACCCCAACACACAGATCAGGGGTAACAAAGTGGGCTGAAACTTAATTAGTGAGCCTGGTTAACCCCTTCACCGTCACAACATGCATCATATAATTATAGGCGATAGACCAATTGTACTCAAGAACTCGAACATTGATTTAGTTTGCTTTGTTTATAATAAATGATGTACACTAAAGTGGAGGCTGTTTTGGGAATGTTGGGTTAAGTTTCACTGCATCTTAACCATGTAACCATCTGGCAGTGGGTTGGATTAATTACGGAAAGTATCTGCATGTCCATGTGGGTTGTTTGTTCATTGAACCTGTCTGTTTTGCAGTGGGTGAATTTGTCAGTGATGTGCTGCTTGTTCCAGAGAAGTGCAAGTTCTTTCACAAGGAGAGGATGGACGTGTGCGAGAGTCACCAGCACTGGCATAACGTTGCCAAAGAGGTAACTGCCCTGACAGAATGGCTTAATGTATAGTAGTATCATTTAATTATCTTCATAAGGGCTTAAAGCTAAAAAAACAAACTGTGAAAGAGGTTTTGCTACAAAGTGGAAGGCTAATTGTGGTGCCATAACTTTGGGGGGGGGGGGGGAGAGAGGGGGGGGGCTACACAACTATACAAATATATTGTACATGAATTTGCTGTACCACATGGGACACTTCTCTTAAAGTGGCATTCCCTACTGTGTGTTTTATTTGGGTGGGGTTTGAATCCACCTCCTGCAGTAAGTAGTGGGAGTGCGGCGGGGGAGACGAAGCTGCTGCTTTTACACACAGGACACTTGTTCAGATGTTCAGTCACTTTGATCTATATGTGAAGAAGGAATTTGTGCAGAATCAAAAGCCTTCATACAACATCTTTCTAAAAAATCTTTTCCAGCACGTTAATTCAGTATTTGTAGATATCATGCACTGTATCCAGGCGTTTACTGGAGAAATGCACCTATTTTCGAACTTCACGTTCGGTGGGTTCTTATGAATTAGTTTAGTGCAGAGGAGTGTATATTTAGGTAAATATCTGTAACATTAACTTATTTCACTTACAGCTGATGTCAGAGCGCAATGCTCTTTTCTTTATCTTAACTGCAAAGCATCCATCAGTAAAAATAAGATGGAAATCATAACCAAGATGATTTTACAAGTAAATGGGAAGTAAAAAAGTTAAATAAACTGTTTCCTCAGTGCTTTAGTTTGTTGTAAGAAGATATCTGTTTCTCCTCTATTCCAGGCCTGTATGACAGAGGTAATGGTTCTGCACAGCTACGGTATGCTGCTCCCATGTGCTGTTGACCAGTTCCGTGGCACTGAATACGTCTGCTGCCCTCAAACGAAGATCCTGGATGAGGCGCTATCCAAGGAGAAAGAGGAGGAGTTTGACGATGAGGAGGAAGATGAGGGTGACTATTACATTTACAAAAGGTAAAAATGCCTGCTACATCCCACTGTTCTATTCTGTATCAAAGCACTCAACATCAACGGAATTGACTTGCCTTTAACAGGTTGGCTACGCAACCATATATTTCATTGTAATTCTCTGTTGGGCCGATTTCTTGCTTTTTATTTCAATCGAGAGAGAGTGATCTACAAAGACAATCTGAAAAAGTGAGGGCGTTGGGTGGTGATATAATGGTCTCAAACGCATGCAAAACAGCACTTGTAAATATTTGTATAGGTGCAATGACGAGGCAGCACAAATCTATTTTTTTTTTTCCAGGTCAAACACGGCTTTTAGAATATCTACTGCAGAAATATTTCCCAAACACCTGTTTTATTTTTAGTTGCCTATAAATGTACACAGTTGAATTGGCGTTTTGGGTATATTTGTGACACAAGTGTGGCACTCGCCCTTCTAACCCTAGACCTAACCCTAGACCCTGGCTAAATTCCCACACGCGCATGCTGCGTTCCTCCACTCGTTCCTCTGAACGCCTCTGGAGGAAGTCTCACACTCTCGCAGACTGCCTTCACTACAAATTTATGCTATCCTGTTTAAACTCTGCCCTCTCGCAAGCTAAACAAGCCTACTTTTCTGCACTAATCAACATGCACAAATCTAACCCACGCCGACTGTTCTCTGTCTTTGATACTCTACTCAAACCACCCTCAGCTGCCTCTCCTTCCTCCATCTCCGCTCAGGACTTTGCTGACTATTTTAAGGAAAAGGTGGAATCCATACGGCAGAACATCCCCTCTGTTTCTTCTTCCCATCCTACACCTCTTCCTAACTCTCTCCTCCTGCCTTCCTTGACTCTTTTTCCACTGTCTCAGAGGAGGATGTGTCGCTGTTGATTGCCTCTTCTCCCTCTACCACTTGCCCTCTTGACCCATTCCCTCCCATCTCCTAAAACCTCTTGCTCCTACTATAATCCCTACGCTCACACACATTTTTAACTCCTCCCTCTGCTCTGGCACCTTTCCATCCTCCTTCAAACATGCAACAGTCATACCATTACTCAAAAACAGCAAGCTTGACCCTACCTGTCTTTCTAACTATCGACCTGTCTCCCTCCTGCCTTTTGCCTCTAAACTCCTTGAACGTCTTGTATTCTCTCGCTTGCTCCATTTTCTCAACACCTATTCTCTCCTAGACCCTCTACAATCTGGCTTCCGCACTGCTCACTCCACGGAAACAGCCCTCACTAAAATAACTGACGACCTCCATGCTGCCAAAGACAGAGGTCATTACACTCTGCTCATATTACTCGACCTCTCTGCAGCATTTGACACCGTGGACCACCCTCTTCTCCTTCACATTCTCCATACTCTTGGTATTCGGAACAAAGCTCTATCCTGGATCTCATCCTACCTCTCCCATCGTACTTTCAGTGTCTCTTCTGCTAACACCTCCTCCTCTATTGATCTCTCTGTGGGGGTACCCCAGGGCTCTGTCCTGGGACCTCTTCTCTTTTCTCTGTACACACTCTCTCTAGGTGACCTAATAACATCTTTTGGGTTTAAATATCACCTCTATGCTGACGACACACAAATATACTTTTCAACACCTGACCTTACACCTGCTATACAGACCAAAGTTTCTGAATGTCTCTCTGCTATATCATCCTGGATGGCCCTCTGCCGCCTTAAACTCAACATGGCTAAAACAGAGCTCCTCATACTACCTCCCAAACCTGGCCCTACTACCCCTCCACATTACTGTTGGAACTACGATATTCACCCAGTAGCCCAAGCACGCTGCCCAGGGTCACACTCGACTCCTCTCTCACATTCGCCCCTCACATTCAAAACATTTCTAACACTTGCGCTTTTCCTCCGCACATTATAACAAAGATACGCCCTTTCCTTGTTGTCGACTGCTAAAACTCTGACTCGGCCCTCAATCTCTCCAGTCTGATTACTGTAACCTCCTGCTGTCCGGCCTTCCTGCTCTCACCTGTCTCCCCTACAATCTATCCTAAATGCTGCTGCCAGAATCACTCTAATCTTTCTAGATCTGTCTCAGCATACTCCCCTCCGAAATCCTCTCTCCTGGCTTCCAATCAAATCCCGCACTCTCACCTCCTTATTCTCTCACTTTTAAAGCTTTACACTCTTCTGCCCCTCCTTACATCTCAGCCCTAATTTCTCGCTATGCACCATCCCGACTCTTGCGTTCTGCTCAAGGATGTCTTCTTTCTACCCCCTTTTTATCTAAAGCCCTCTCCCGCCTTAAACCTTTTTCACTGACTGCCCCACACCTCTGGAATGCCCTTCCCCTCAGTACCCGACTAGCACCCTCTCTATCCACCTTTAAGACCCACCTTAAGACACACTTGCTTAAAGAAGCATACGAATAGCACTGTGAACATTGTGAACACATGATACATAAAGCTTGGCCCCCTGCAGACGCACTTACCAGAACTCCCTCCTACTGTCTCTGTACATTCTCCCTACCTACCAATTAGATTGTAAGCTCCTCGGGGCAGGGACTCCTCTTCCTTAATATTATGTTTATGTTTAAAGCACTTATTCCCATGATCTGTTATTTATATTGTCTGTTATTTATTCGATTATCACATGTATTACTGTGAAGCGCTATGTACATTAATGGCGCTATATAAATAAAGACATACAATACAATACAATACAATACAAGTGTACATGCCAGTCTGCTATGAAGAGCTTATTAAACTTCACAATTTAAATCTTTGCTCTTGGTTTGTTAACTTGCTTCTTTCTCCATGTGTCTTTCTATTCTCAGCGAGTTTCCAACAGAGGCTGATGCAGATGATTTCACAGCAGTCGCAGAGGAGGAGGAGGAAGAGCAGGAGGAGGATGATGATGATGAAGTTGTGGAGGATCGTGGTTATTATTACAACTACAAGGATGAGGACTACAACGAAGAAGCCCCCACAGAGGTCAGCAAGGGGCAGACGCTCTCTGGGAAAGACGTTATCACCGACGTAAAAGGTAAGTGTTTCCTATGGCGGTTTGAATAAATGGCTGCCCCTTAAGAGAGACACATTTATCTTTTGTGTATACTGCCCTTCAACGTACATTTCTTTTGACCGCCATAATCTGTGTGTGTGTGTGTGTGTGTGTGTGTGTGTGTGTGTGTGTACGTACACTTGGGACATGTATATACATACATTTCTCAAATGTAATGGCGCGCGCATCCCAAGTATACAAACGTCTGGCTAACACATCCAATTATAATTGACACACGCATGCGTGCGCCCTATATTACACGCCTTAGACGTGTAATATAGTGCGCGCGCACGTGTCAATTATAATTGGCTGTGTTAGGTGACGCGACAGACCAGGGAAAACACAATAAAATCACCTGACTGCTCCTCAGCGTTGACTTGATTTGTAGTGTCACTGATTCCAGTAATAGGAGTGGAATCCCCATCCACCTCCCTGCTTGCTGCATCAAATATGTACAAGTTTCTTTAGCTTCAACATTTGACTTGAATTTTGGGGAACCCCACAGGTCCTTGGAGCTGAAATTAATGTATTTCTGCTCCGGAAACCCCTGCTTTCCTCCCATGTTTAAAAATAGTGTCTTTTAAACCTGTAGGGGGAACTGCTGCTTTAACAAGGGCTGAGGGTTTTTTCACTTGCAATTCCTATAAGTGGAACTGCATCTTCAATTAATCACTCTGCAGGCCTCCTCTCCAGAAAAATAACAGCCAAATTACAAAACCTACTAATCAAATATGTTCTCTTGCATTGATGTTTCAATAGGGGTGCATCTGCCTGAGTGCTTTTTGTCTGTCAATGAGAAATGTTTGAGAATATTTAATTGGGAGGAGGCAGCAAAGGATAAAAAAAAAAAAATCAATTCACTCAAGCTCAGTAAATCTTGTACATTACATTTGTCAATTTTGTGGGACATCGCCAGGCACTGCAGATAATGCCACGGGCAGGATCAAAACATTTAAAATATATATTGCTTTGGTAACTGAGGCTTGTGTAAAATAAACTAGGTGGAGTTTCCAGAACCCTGAAAATGGGCTCTACTTTGATCTTTCTAAAACTTGTTTCTGAATTCCGCTCAGAACACGGCAAAAGTGTAATCATTGCCGAGTTATTTGACGTTCGTTGCGAGTTCTGAGCTAGCCATCAACAAAAGCCGTCTGTATTGTGAAATATTAGTGTTAAACTTTCTAGGTTGAGCGTATCTGAAACCATGTTGCAATCTGTGTTCTTTCACTTTATCTCAACTCTAAGGTTTATTACCACGTTGACCTGCACCTCTTAGTTGAATGCAGACAAATGAGGTGGCGGCAGACGGTTCAATTCATGTTGTGGTTTTAACCCTTTCCCTCCACTGCGGGTCCTCATCTGCTGCTGTTTGTAACCCATCTCCTCACAGCTGTCTGCTCCCAAGAGGCCATGACCGGTCCGTGCCGGGCCATGATGCCGCGCTGGTACTTCGACCTTGGCCAGAAAAAGTGTGTCCGCTTTATATATGGAGGCTGTGGAGGCAACAGGAACAATTTTGAGTCTGAGGACTATTGCATGGCCGTTTGTAAGATGATGAGTAAGTCCAGAGCGACCCATCTTCCGTTCACCTCGTAGTTTCCAGGATAGACCATCTTCCCTTGGTCGTCACGTTGATTCTGGTGCACCCTTATGTCTTGTCTGTTTTAACCCTATTCTTCCACGAGCCACTTGTCTGTAGCACTTAACCACTCCTGTGCCAGAGGGGCGTTCTGTGAATATTATTGGAATAGAGTGCCCCTCCAGCACATAGTGGGCACATGCAGCATTTCAGGGTGTAGTTGGGGATATTTCCTCTAATCTGATACAATTTGCAATGTGTCTGTATGTATCCAGATCTTCACTGGTGCATTGGTGCATTGTCCTTATTACAATACATTTTCATTGCATATTCTAAACCGGAAATTCTGCACTTTGAGTTGGGATACCACTAAACCAGGGGTACTGAACTCCAGTCCTCAAGCCCCTCCAACAAGTCAGATTTCCAGGATATCCCAGCTTCAGCACAGGTGGCTCAATCGGCACCACAGAAGCTCAGTCTTCGACTGAGTCACCTGTGCTGAAGCAGGGTAATCCTGAAAACCTAACCGGGTTGGGGGGCGGCCTTGGGGACTGGAGTCAAGACCCCTGCACTAAACCATGGATTTGGCTTTTTATAGAGGGAGTATCAACCAACATCTGAAGTGCTGTACTGCTCAGGGATTAAGGGGTTCGTGCCCCACCCATCTCGTCTTGGCAGTTTCCTAGATGCTGGTGCACTTCAGCTTCGTTTGTCAATCTCTCCCTCTTTGTCTTCAGCGCCGTGTTTGTTTTTGCCTGATTCTTTGCAGAATCTGCTCCTCACTTGTGTGACTTGCACGCAAAACATTCTTTATACTTTCCCATGTGGATCCTCCCTATATGTGCACGTTGGATGTCCACTGGATCCTGGTGAACTGCTGTGACTATCCCTTCCAGCTCTGTGCCACTTATGACTGTCTGTCTGCACTGGCTTTTTGTCTGTGAACAAATATATACCTGCTCTAGGTATATATTTATTTAATGTGCCATTGATGACTGTTACATTAACACTTGTAGTGTTTTTGCTTATTCTGTAATACAGACTTCACTATATAATTATATTAATCTGAAGAAAAAGGGACTATTTGTCTCTGAATGAGGTACAGAAATAAAAGATGTAGAAAAACTTCAAATAACTTCATTAACTTAACATTCGTGTTGCTTTCCATGGTGTGTACGCCGTTTATATCCTAAATCAGTTGTGTAAATATGAAAGGGATATAAAGGCAATCACCACATCGAAATCTGACTTGTGATATTTTTCTACAGAATTTTTTTTTAGCATTATGAAGACAATCTAGAATATGGGACAATATTTGTTATTTGTTTACCTTTCTATTGCTTAATTCACTAATCCAACAACCACAAAAAAAACTTTGTTTTAAATATATTGTGTTCTTGGCCATGATCAGACAATACACCTGACCGAAAGCACATTTCTTTTCTGAAACGCCCACAATGTCATTTTTTTTCTAATTCAATGAGATAAGGTTACTGAATCACGGTCCTACTGTGTCGGTGCGGAGGTGGAATACACAATTTAGTCATCCAGAATCCTACTCCATTTTATTTTTAATGAACTTCTCATTCCCACGTGGAGCATTTGTCCCTGGAGTGCTGTGCTTAAGGGTCACTTTTCACACATTCACACAACATCTAAGGGTCATGGCAGTGACTTTGAGGAGCTGATGTAGCTTTGCTGGGCAGTGTGATTCTGCAACCTGATTCTTTTACATCTTTGCTTTTCTCTACCCACACTTGCAGATATAATATTCCTGACTTGCTCTATTACATGGTCGAAGACCATTTCACACCCCCTCCAGGCTTAAGGTATCAAAACCCATAATTCAAATGGAAAGGTGCTGCATCTTTTGTTAACCCTAAGGATACAGGAGAACTATACTTGGAAATCAACATCTTCTACGATACACTTTTAGTGCTTTTACGGTTACTACCAGCCCATTACCGGTGCAATAGTTATACAGTCTCGGTCCAATCTTAGAGGTTATTCTGTTTGCCAAGACCCTAGGAATTGTGACATTTGCAGAGCTTCCTCATCTTGTCTTAACTCTGGTGTCGTATGCTTCAGATTCTTGTAGATTATATTGCTTTCTATGTGGGCACCTACTGTATCTCCTTGCTTTGTCTTCACCTTTCTTAATCTGTGTGATGTTTAATCCAATTGTTTGGCCTGAAACTGGCCTAGCATTTTCCTCTGTGACTTCTATCTATAAAATGTCTTCTAAACTGAGTTCCAGTGATCCATCTTAAGGTAGGAGACATGTTAGCATTTTGTCACATCATAGTACTTGTGAAAAATGTGTGTACACAGGGATTAAGAAAGCCTTTTGTATCAACATGTCATTTGTTTTTTATATGGGTTCAAGCACTCCTTGAAATATCAGTGTTCTGAGTCGGGTGGGCAAACAAAATATGTTGCACGGCGATACTTACTAGATCTCAACATTTACAGGCTTTCAAATTACTTGTATTTAGATCAAATTGACCAGTAAGATGTTGCCTGTCACTCTAATTGCAAGATTGCATTTTGCCCCAATACAAAGATTTACTCCATGACTGCCATGCTAATTTTGTGCTTTGTCCTTAAGTTTACCTTTAGTAAACCGTAACAACCAACAAAAGGTTTCCTCCTGGCAATAGGCATTTCCCTGTGTCTATTGGGATAACAATACGTTATTCTAGTAGCCAATGCCGTTCACTGAAGGTTGATACAGTAGTAATGAATCCCTGCCTCATAGCTCATATGGCATAGATAGAAGACTTCCCAAATGTCACTCCAGGCTCTTCTGCTTCTGGCACACATACTCTAACCACAAAGTCAACAGAGATATCGCAGATATTATGATGGAGCAAATAAATCTTTGTGGAAAGGGTAATCTGGTACTTGTATCCCTAGAAAGTGTGGCCACACCTCATAGTAATAAAGAAAAACAGTAAAGGGAACAAACAGCACTGTAAACACTACAGACTAGCCGTCTTGACATCGGGTAATACATGCTTAAAGCATCTTCATTGTGAAAAATCAATTTTCTTTCATTCAAAAAGAAGCAGGCAAACATCACAAACGACATTTCAGGGCGACCTAATGAAATGCCACATGGGCCTGAAACATCGTTTTGTGTCGATTTGCTGCTTTTTCAGTTAAATGTAATTGATTTTTCACCATGAAGATGCTTCAAGCGTGTATCACCTGATGGCATGACCGTGAGCCTGTAGTGTTTACGGTGCTGTTCCCTTTTATTTGCTCTAACCACAACACATCTACTCCAGTCGGGAATAGACTCGAGCTGCTATTCTTGTTTAGTGAATTTGCAACCGGACGACAACAAAATTGCAGAAATTAACCTATTGACGCACTCATCAAGTCGACAGTCACCAGTAAAATGTCAGTCATTTTATAGAAAGAGTGTAATGACTTGTTTACTAGTCACAACATTTGGTGACCTCATAGATATGTAAATCTGTTGCGTACATCATACATCCACTTAACCATATTTATCATGAAGCATTAAATGCGTATGTTGATATGGGATGTATGACGAAAGTATATAGTCTGCTGTTGAATTAACTTTGAGGTTTGTTGGATACTCATTGTATTCGAGAAGTGTAACTGTGCAGCAGTGGGCAAAGTAGAACTCACATGGAATGATTGCCAAGTTACAGAACAAAGTCCGGAGTTCTAGGTTCTTTTAAGTACCTTTTGTTGCCTTGTAACTTTTACCGCATTCAATCCAGTGATACACGTTTGTGTTCTATTTGTCACTTGACCTGCTTACTGCTCTCATGTAGATGTGCCTCTCGAGGCACTTCATCAGGAATCTGATTGCCACAAGATGAGCACAAGTGTAGGAGTGTTTGGGTCTCATGTTAACCAAACATGCAAAACAGAAGTATTTTAAGCATGGAGACAGGCTATAGAACTAGTTAGTTATTTTTGTGCTGGAATAAATTAAACTAATGTAGATAACTTAAATATCAAATAGCAATTCATAGTTTTTGTCTCAAGATATCAATTATTTTAATCAATTTTCAGTGACTGCTGCTATAAAGGAATTGAGTGAATTGGTTTAACTTGAACAGACTTATTGCTCTTAAATAGAGTTGAAAAAAGAAAAAAACCAGCGCACCGCCAAAGTGGGTCCCAAGCCAATGTATTGTAAAATCTTCTTTATTTAATCCATCTAAAAGTGGAGGTTAACACCTTCCTACGCGTTTTTACACGAAACGCGTAGGAGGGTGTTAACCTCCACTTTTAGATGAATTAAATAAAGAAGATTTTGCAATACATTGGCTTGGGACCTACTTTGGCGTGCGCTGGTTTTTCTCTTTTTCTATTTGCCTTCTGAGACCAGCATCTCCCTACCAGGCTGCACGCCTCCACAGGACATTGGAAAAGGGGATTTTGTGGGTATCATACATTATTGAATACTTATTGTGAGTCCAGGAACCATCCCAATGAGGGCTTGATTCAGGTTAGGTTATTTTAGCCTTTTTCTTACCCTTCAGGGATTATTGGTTCTCCTGGGGACTTTACATCAATTTTCTCACATACCCCCATGTCCTATATTGCGTATCTGTTTATTGCAATCATACAAGGGATCAAGCGTTGAGCGCCTTTATCACTTCAATTGTTGTTCTTAAATAGAGTTGGGTGACTTCTCTGTTGCTCACGCAACAGACATCGTCTCACTTACATTGGGTTATTTTGCTGTGCTTTACAGCTAGCAATTTTCTGTCTGTGCTGTGTGAGTAGGTGGCAGGGGAGAACAGCAGCTGGGACTTGTAGTAAGCGCTGGCACAAATCCGATCCACATGGTACTGAGATGCACTTTTTAGTTTAAAATTTTTCGGCAACTTCCCACGCGGCCGAAGGTGATTATCCCTTTCACTGCCTGAGACGAGCAATTCAGATGGTTAAAAATCTATCAGGGTAATTTTTAACCAAGCATACGGAATGACATTTTGTTTTTCCGTTTTTGTAGTACAGAGCTGGTTTCAGTGGATAATTTTAAGCCCAGATGAAAATGAATATGTTGCGAAGTAAAGCCACCCCAGATGGGACTGACTCGTCTAATCCTTTTACTAATTGGAAACCAGAGATAAACCTAATACTGTTGGGGAGCCTCAAAAATGATTCCTCCTATTACCGCCTAACATCTACTGTTACCTAGTACTGGAGAAGAATTCTGTTAAATGAGTGGGGCATAAAATATTCTCTTGCATATGGAAGATACTAGTATAAAGTGAATAGGGACCTAAATTATTGGAGAAATCCCCATTGTGTGCTCTCCTATTGATTACAGTGGGGACTACATGGGTGAACATCACACACAAGCATTTATGGCAACACCACATGTTGGGTAAGAAGGTCACAGCACTCCTTTTAAATTGAGCTCGAAGATTGTTGGTACTTTTAATGATGAGCACAAAACGTCTGATAGCAATCAGAAGTAAAGGTAAAATATACCAGGCGACATCGGCACTATACAGAACTAGCACCTTTGCTCACACGGCCCTTCTATCGCTCCTGGAGGCAGGGCCCCCCCCATGCGTCGCTATTCATTATGAATTTAATGTGCAGCATCTGTCATCACAAAAGCAAGGATGCCTGCCCCTGGGATTACACTCGTGCTGATGGCGCCTTCCCACAGAAGCCGGCAAGACGTAACCAACAGGGACATCGAACATGGTCCTGTTGCCAGACAACCAAGTAGGTAGCAGAAAATGAGAGAAATAATTTAAAAGAACAAACAAAAGTAATCGCATCCTACGTTTGACTATTTAAGGAAATCCTTGTTATTGGAAAAATAAACCCATGGCACGGAGCACTTGGAACAGGGGGTCTGTCTTGTGGGCCTATACAAGTACAGTATGTCATAAAACGTGAAACGTTGGCTTCTTATGCTCTAGGGAAGATAAACCCAAGTGAAAAATAATAAAGGCAGGAATAACAATGTTTACACTAGAAATGGAGATAGATGTATGTTTTAGCTTTAGCTAGTATCCCCTTACACATAATCCATTTGCTAAACGTGTGTGTGCAATGCCAATGAGACATTTGCTGCACACCAGTGGGTAGCCGCCTAAAGTGTGGAACTTGCAAAGGGAATTACAATACCTGTGTGCATATACATGTCCATGAGATGATGTGCATGAACATGTCCATGAGATGATGTGCATATACATGTCCATGACATGATGTACATGTCCATGAGATGAGGGCGTTGCTGCTCTTGGGACACAGGAGGCCAAATTAAAAAAAAAAATCGTATGATAAAGCTGCAATGTCAGTTGTAGTGGCAACACAAAATAGTCCATGTTCCTCTCCCAGTATGGCATTTTGGGATTAAAAAGGGGGCTGACCTAAACACATGAAAGTTAATCATTGACGAGGGGTATTGAGATGTGGCGTTCGTTGCTACGTATGAATACCTCCAATAGAAAATGTGGCAGGATGACCTTCACCAACCCAATTTTGGTCCGGTCATTGTTTCAATTCTCTATCGCGTAAACTTCAGGTGCCCTAATTTCATGGACCGTTGCCACATCGTCCTATGCACATGGTTATTGTGATCAGCTTACTTGCCCAATTCAGATGACTACCCACTGGTATGTAGCTAATTTTTCTCATTGACATTGCAGACATTAGTTTGTGTGTGTTTTCATTTATGCTTAAACCATACATCTCTATTTCTAGTGTAAACATTGTTTTTCCTGCATTTATTATTTTCCACTGTGGGTTTATCCACCCTAGAGAATAAGGTAACTTTTTTTCACATACTGTATTCCCTGATGGACTTCTGTAGGTCCACAAGGCAGACCTGTAAAGTATGCAGTATAATGGGTTTATTTTTGCCTAACGTACCTCGACTATTTGGGGACATCCTTGTTATTGTAAACATATCGGCTGTAATTACTTTTGTTTGTTTTCTTTTCATTATTTTTCTGATTTTCTGCATATTTGGTTGCCTAGCACTGGTATGCTGTTCTCTGTGAATTGCGTCTTGCCTGCTTGTTTGGTGCGTAGGGACACGTTGCTGTAAGGATTGCAATCCCGGGGGCTGGGGGGCGAGCCACATACCCCACTCGTGCTTGGGATGTCAGTGGAGTGGGGCTGCCACAAAGACTGGTAGGAGTGTGGGCGTGATGTTAGTCCTGCGAAGTGCCAATGTCACTTGGGTTTTTTTAACCTTTGATGTTGATTGCAAGTAGGCTTTTTGTTATGATTTAATTAAAGCTGTAAAATGTTATACTTTTTATGAGTGTTGTGACCACCTTCTTACTTTGTTTTTAAATGGGATCACTGAGGTGGCGAGTGATTGGTCTCCGAGCACCCGGTTCTCTTTAATCCCTGATCTCTGTTGGGAGAGCAAATAAGCTTGCGGTCTGCATGTGCCTCCTTTTTAACACAACAGATTGGGGTTACTAGAAAAACTTTCATTCAAAGTAGGCAGTAATGTATTGAGGTTACAATGTATTTGCTCGAAGGAGTTTGGGGGCTGCATTGAATGCAAATATTTATAACAATCGAACCTAGGATGTTCACTTACAGAAGCGGTTTCATGTATTCCTTGGACTGTTCCAAATAAGGATTTCAGTGCTAGTGTCCTCAATGTACAATTTAGAGAGCGTTTGCTATAAGTTGCAAAGACCTAGAAATCAAAGGACTACACTATTCAACATCAATATCCTCCAATGACCTTGGTACGGGTGACAACCACATTAATATTACAGATTAAATATATAGTAAAAATTGCAACCAGGACTCAGACACTTTGGCTTTTATATATTTTTGTTCTGTTCTTAAATCCTCTGTTTACTTGAAATACTTTATTTATTTTTAATTCTTGCGGTCCTTGAATATGTTTTAATAACCGCCATCTTCCCTTTTAGTCCCACCAACTCCAGCTCCTGCTGATGATGTGGATGTCTATTTTGAGACCCCTGCTGATGATAACGAGCATGCCCGCTTCCAGAAGGCCAAGGAGCAGCTGGAGGTGCGACACCACAACCGCATGGACCGGGTGAGGCACAAGGACACCGAATAAGTGGGGACTTATTTCAGTTATTGGGTAGAGACAAACATTCATGCTGTAATCTTTCTCACACTAGGTGAAAAAGGAGTGGGAAGAGGCTGAGCGTCAGGCCAAGAACCTTCCAAAGGCCGAGAGACAGACCCTTATACAGGTAATAGCATACTCTACTCCTTAAGGTCCTTTTGATTCAAAGAGCGAGGTTCATGGGAGCCTGCACAATTATGCATATTTTTAAGTATTAAAACACCAAACGTTTTGACTGGGTGCCTCTTTCACACCGAGTAGCGTAAGCCTCTTGGGGTTTTGCTTCTATGCAACCTCTGCATTTGTGTGAACCACACCTAGGAAGAGCAATGGCCGCTGCAGTTTGATCAACTCCTGTCTGATTTATTTTATTATTATGGTTTAAGAGTTCATCAAAAATGCTCACTGGCATTTCTTGTTTCTAAGCCTATATAATAGAACCAGTGTTTTTTTTTATACAAGTATAGCAGATGTGCTTCCCCCAAAAAGGAAAACACTTCTTCTTGCTGTCTCTGTTGCTTTCTCCGGGTCTATAATAGAAAAAAAATTATCTCCCATTTTATATATTGAATTCATTTGAATTGAATGTCTTTAAAAATTGGGAACTATTTCCATAATGTTTTAAGAAAGAAGTAAAAAATATTTCATAAGTCATGTCGTACATACTTAGAGTAAGATGTCTGTTGTACCATTAAAACAATTTTAAAAGGATAAAACTGAATGGAAGGAAGCTGTTACCGTCTATCTGAGACATTTACACAGCAGTTATAGGCAAACTCGCGTAAAAATAATTTTACCTCCGTCTGTCCAATCTTGCTTCAACCCTCTCATTTGCCCCTTTTTCAGCAAATGTGTTTGAAAGCAATTTAATTTTTTTAACATTTTCCCCCACCCTCACCCGGACAGTGGATGGTGATGTTCACTCTGTACATGTCGCATCCCTGTGAAGCAGTGACTGGTTGGGAATAGGCTGTCTTACTTAGGCCGCGCTTATAGTGACGGCTACGCGACGTCGCCTGAAAACAAATGCATTGTCGCCGCCGTGTGCGCTTATAGTACGCGCGGCGGTCGACGCGATTTTTTGAAGCCGCCAATATTTGATTTTTCAGGGGCTGTCGCCTTATGTGACAGCCCCTGAACCAATCAATGGCCTGGTCGCCCGTGACGCCGCCGCAAAGCGAAATACAACTTTCACTAGCGGTGACATCATGCGTCGCCGTTGCGGGCACTATACGCGCTGCCTTGGACAATTCAGGGCTATTTATTCGGGGGGAGGAAGAGAGAATAGCGTGGAGAGTAGACACTGGCTTTAAATATTTGCATAAATCATGTCATGATAGCTGCTCAGGGACAAAAATATTTATATTCCAGGAATATGGCTTACTTTGTTACTTCGGGCAATGTTTACTAAGCAATACTATGTCAGATGACCCCTTCTGCCCATTTTCTTGAATGGACCAGAAAGTGACTTCAGGCGATAGGTGTCTTCGAGTAGCACTACTGGGTAACCATCGTACGCTCTCCTGCAGTTGCCAGAATTTGGGGATATGCTAAATCAAAATGTAAATTAATAAATCAGCCTTCTATATTGAAAAGATGAGGAATATTTGAATAAAAGTGGGGTTTTGGTTTAATAACTTGACACAATATAGAAGTTCAGCCGTTATTGTGCATGCATTGACCATGTCCGGAGATAATGGGAGTATTTGCTGTTTGAATGGCGCACTGTTTTTATCTTTAAATCGTTGGTTGAACATCTTGGCATATACTCCTTGACTTTTACAGTGTGCTGCATTCCCAGCTAATGTGGTTCATTAGTGATGGCAGGGAGCAGCCTTCATCTAACTGAGTAATCTAGTTCAAGGAGGATAAAAAAAATCTCCTGAACACCTGGGAGGCATCCAGTAAAGTGTGACTTTCTCTGCAGCATTTCCAAGCCACCGTGAAGGCCCTTGAGAAGGAGGCAGCCAGCGAGAAACAGCAGCTGGTAGAGACTCACTTGGCGCGTGTGGAAGCCATGCTGAATGACAGACGCCGCATTGCACTGGAGAATTACCTGTCCGCATTGCAGGCTGACCCGCCTCGGGTGAGTGACTGACATTTGACTTCTCTCATGGGTTAATGAGTAGCTGTCCATCTTTAAACCATTTCTTTCCTGCTAGAGGGTCTATAAACATTATACAAGGGAAATCAGTTCTTTCTAGCAATAGATCAACTTACTTTTTTAATACTGTACAAGCCAAGTTTGTTTTTGTTAATACTTTTATATATTAGATCTTGTGAAAAAAAAAAAAAAATATTTATCATTAGATCATTGTCACTGATACTGGATTTATATATGTATTTAAAAAAAAGTTTTTGATATTTATATTCCACATAGTATGAAGAATAGTATTATAATTTGGAATACAATAATAAAATATTGTAATTTATGTCCTTACAGAAACAAAGCGCTCTTGAGTTTGATTCCTGATCATAATAATGGTATAAATGTTTGTGTTAACATATTTAGCAACATTGAGATATAAATCAATTTAATTTACTTAGATTTTGTATTCAGAAACAAATGTAAAGTTTACCTTGCTTAAAAAAATAAATAAAAAAAAAGTAGATATTTGAAATGCCTTTAGGATATTAGAAACCACTTTATAATAGGAATGTTCTTATCAGGGAACAGTGGAATGTGCGTATGAGCCATAAATGGGTGTTTCTCGTGCCTTATGAAGCAGACAGACATATCCTTCTTTTTGACAGGCTTGCAGGCATGTTCCAGGTCATGAAAAATGCACCACTTTGTTGAAGACACGCAGAACCTTGCTATCCCCAATAGAATCAATTCCTTGTGGCCCACTTATTTTGGGTCTGTTTTAATAGTGGAGTTCAAGTAAGATTCAGTGGACAGCTGTATCTACGGAGTTGTATTTTTATCCTGTAAAGACGCGCCTTTTCCTAGAAGATGAATGCAACCTAAACCTTTCAATAGTTCTATCGAATAGTCTATTATAATGCTTGTTTAATGTGTAACCCATCCAACGTGCTTCTTTGCAGCCCCATCGCATCCTTCAGGCCCTGAAGCGCTATGTGCGAGCAGAAAACAAAGACAGACTGCACACTATACGCCATTACCAGCACGTTCTTGCCGTGGATCCAGAGAAAGCAGCACAGATGAAGTCCCAGGTAACCCAGTCCCACCACACTCTGGTCACTACCGGCAGGGCCACCATTCGATAGTTGTCTTGGCTATACCCTCCCCCACTGATTGTCTCTGGCCTGGCCAACCTAGACGTAAAACCCCAGAAAGTCGGTCCTCGACCGGTCTATCAGCAGGGCACTGTCATTCTCATATGTGCTGATGACACCAATGACTGGAATCCATTCTCCCCACCACCTTTCAAAAGCGGACTCCATCATATTAATTCGCCCTATCTCTTGCCGCCTTTTTTTTTTTTTTTTTTTAAATTAACCATATAATTCATCATGGAGAAGTCTCTGACTGACCTGCACACCATGGCCCTCATCTGCTTGTGCAGTGCATTAATTTGCTCTTATAGCAGGAGTGGGGGTGTTTCTGTGAGGGTTTTTTTTTTTTTTTTATAGCTGTTTTCTTGCTTGGTGTGTGGAGTTTTTCTGTGAATTGTAAATATTGCGTGTTTTTAAGCAGGGGAGCGTGCCCCCCCCCCCTCAAGACTGCGTCAAATGATGGCGCGGGTCATGTGACATCACGTGACCCGTCCCATTATTTGATGCGTGTTACCAAGGCGACACGTGATGTCACATGACCCCGCGGTGCCAATGACCCAGCAGACAACAGGTAGGTGAGTTACAGAGGCGTCACGCCTCCCCCGGCATTTAATTTAAATGCCGTGGGGAAGAGCGCAGGGCCTCTGTAACCGCCGTGCCCCCCCCCCCCCAATGAAATTCTCTGGGGGCGCACCCCACAGTTTGCGCACCGCTGTTTTTAGAGCACAGACATCTTAGGCTGGTTCTATACTGTGCGCGCGCTACGCCATGCGCACGCGCAGTAGTTTTAGTTGGCTGAGGTTAGTCAGCATTTCTATAATGGTGCCGCACACGGCAGGGAGCGTGGAACCGGCAGACGGGAGAGGATGGAGAAAATAAAGTGTGTGTGTGTGTGTGTGTGTGTGTGTGTGTGTGTGTGTGTGTGTGTGTGTGTGTGTGTGTGTGTGTGTGTGTGCACATATAGTACCTCACTCGCACACAGTATACACACACAAAGTATGCGGCGCGCGCCCACGGCCGCACACAGTATATAACGAGCCTTATTTGCTTTTCCATTCCAGCCTTGTGTAATGGCTTCCCATGATTTTACTAATAAACCTTCTTTAGGTCTATGCCCCCCTCTGCAGGTAGAACTAGGCACTGCAGTGTTACTGAAAGGATGCATTTCAACTAATGCAATCAACAGCACCTCACCCAGATTTGATTTATAAAATGGCCTCTAGGATGGATTATACTGTATGTTGGCAGCCAAAGAACTACAGTACAGTAGATCTGTTTTGCTCTAACTCTATATCCGTAGAGTAATACATTAGAATCAGAGTACACCTACATAAAAAAAGCTCATAGAAGTGATTTTGCCTCCGGCGATGCTACATGTACGTGTCTGTAATTGAGCATATAAGGATAACATGTTCCATTCCCTCAGACTTCTTAGCAGAATATAACTTACATTTTTAATAATTATATTATAGTGCGCACCTTTTGGTTTCCAGAATGTTTAAAATTAGATCATTTAAACCGTGGTATAACCATTTATTGTGCGAGATGAAAAGATATACAAAGAGCCTCCACTTGAGATTGCTATGATGAAAAGAATCAATATACGCTCACATATTAAAGTATACAAAGGAACACTAATGCATTTTAAATACGAAGTTACTAATATAAAGCAAGACCTCTGTGTAGGCTTAAGGAGAGGATTCCCACATTTTATTTTTGGATCTGCACATATGTTTTTTTTTTTGTATTTTATTTAAATGACCAATAGGAAACAAATTTTGCAAAGTTTCTCTCTTCCAATAAGACAAACTATAGGGTATTAAAGTGTGCTTTTAATTCTCACGACTTTCTCAAACATTTTGTTTCCTTGGATTGAGCGGTTTTAATGTGTTTTGTGACAGCTTAGATCTGCAATATACCTAACATGATGGTAATACCGCAATAAGAAGTTGATATATAGATATTTTTTTTGTTATTGTGGTGTTACCATGAGCCAGAGGAGGATGTTATTGATGTTGTAGGTATAGCTTGTACTTGGGGAGGGAAAAAGACATTCTAGAGCTTAAATTTCTTTAGTTCGCGATGTACCGGAACAAAAATTGTGGTGCGCCAATTGCTGTCAGGGGTCTAGTCTGGTGGTAGGTCCCGTTGTCAGTAGATTCGATATTAGTAAGGCAGCAGGGCACTCGTAGACCTAAACAGACAAGTGTTTGTGGCGCAAATTGATAAACGGTGCCATTTAATGTGCAAATAAATCCAAATCACATCTACTGCTGCTCCATGGGACCGAATCCTCTGGGCTGTAAGCTCCTGGTATACCTCATATAAAGAAGAAAACACAAATGCCAACACAATAGTGCATTAACATTTACATGAGGCAAAACAAACATGCAGGGGGAAGGGAACACTCACACTTTCCCCGCTGTTTAAACCGCAGAGAGTGACTGGCAGAGTGCACTCAGCCCTACTCTGGACTCGGCTTCCTGGAGTGAGGCTTAGTCTTTATATGAGGTATACGAGGAGCCTACAGCCCAGAGGATTCGGTCCCATGGAGCAGCAGTAGATGTGAGATCAGTGTTTATTTTTAATCACTGGGTTATTTGCACATTATATTGCACTGTTTATCAATTTGCGCCACAAACACTTGTTTGTTTAGTTCAGTAGGTATTGCGGTTTTGGGAAACCGCAGGTGTTTCGGCAGCGTTTTGATTTTCACTTTCTTAATTTATCAGTCTATTTGTTGCGCCTTTTTGTTTTTCATAGGGGCACTCGTAGAGGTGAAAGAATTTTACAAATTCCTCCTTCGCGTTTCGGTTCCAGCTGGGACCGGAATGCGTAGGAGGGATATGTAACATTCCATAAAGAAACTTTTTTCCTTCAACTCTACGAGTGCCCACTGCCTTCCTATTAGGCATATAGTTTGTTACATGACGTTTAAGACACTGCAGCTTCAAAAAAGGTAGCCTGTGTACATGATATCTTAGTACCCCTCCTTCGTGACTTCATCCCTCAGGGATAGGTCTTTTCTGGAGAATCAATTCGCCCCATTTTTCCCCCCTGCCTCCTAACCCTTCCTCCCCTTCCACCTTCATCTCTGATATTGTAGGTTAAGGGGGTTCTATTTTTTTTCTTTGATAAATGTACAATTTATTTACAAAAATACTGTAATAAATGGCAAAACTAATTACCTTTCAAATGATCTCTTTTTTTTTTTTTTTTTTTTTTTTAACAGTTTTGGAAACATGTTTTTAAAGTAATAAACAGTTGATGTCTGTTATCCTACTGATCAGCTCTAGATCCAAAGTCAGAATTCATTTTTTGCTTGCTTTCATGAATCAAATGTACTAATAACGCTCTTATTGCATAATGTGTAAAAAAAAAAAACACGTTTTAAAAATATTAAACATTGAGAAGACTGGTCTCATGACGAAGTCTCCCACTTTGAAATTGGACTTTTTTTCTTTTCATACATATTTTTGGGGGGCCCAACCCCCTCTCATGGAGCCTGAGGTTTTGCTTGTTGTGTGGTAATGCAGAGCGGGTTGTAAGGTAGTTCTGTTGGATTGTTTTCAGGTGATGACCCACCTCCATGTGATTGAAGAGAGGATGAATCAGAGCCTGTCTCTGCTCTACAAGGTCCCCTATGTCGCTGATGAAATCCAGGATGAGATTGGTTAGTACCTGGACAGTTATGCTTTATTTTTGCAGCCCTGTAAAGTACATTCAATCCAACAAAAAATAAATGAATATGCTACCTTCAATAGCACTATTTTTCCCAATAATAAACAGCAACAGTTGGACTACCCTGGCAGGGTTATAGAGGAACTAAATATCCACTCTCCTGTTGTGCCTTATTTCCAGTAGTTATGATTACAGGCACATCAAATTTAATGACACAAAATTAGGGTTTCTGGATACAACCAATGTTTCAATCACCAAACTGTGATGATGGGCTAAGTAAATCTAATTATGTTGAAGGGTACAAGCCCAAAATGCATTCTTTTGTAAACAATAGAACTGTCTAATTGGCTTCCTTAATCTAATCATGGTAAAAGCCATATATTTGGCTTTTTTTCCCGCTCCTCTGGAAATAGATTACAAATTGTATTCCTTCTTGCCCTCTAAATAGGGCAGTGTTTGTCAATCAAGTGTTTTATTTACTCTTGGCCCCCACCCTGTCCTTTTTCAGTGAGCCGATAAGGGATGAAAGGGGGCTCTGGCCGTGCAAACCCTTTTTGAACTCTGATTTTCTTGTTATTTTTGTCTCCAATCACAAACTCCTCCCCATCCTAGAGGTATTGCCCCTTTGAACAATGTTGGTGTGTCCATGTTCATTCTATTCATGTTATTGTTTCAAGTGATTGGTCACCACATGTTACCCAGAATACCTTTTTATGTTGCAAAAAAAAAAACAGTCCAATATCAGTGCTCTAGAGCCGGGGTGCTCAAACTCTTTCCTTGCTCCCCCATCCACCCCCCCTGCTGGCTCCCCACCCCGCTCATGCCACCCCTACCTGGTCTGAATCACAGTGAAGTTGCAGAGGCCTTGCGCGGTCTCCCGGCGGTTAATTTAAATGCCTTGGGGACGAGTGGGGGACCTCTGCAACCGGTGCCCCCCCAAAAAAATCTTGCGCACCCCTGCTCGAGTACACAAATAATGTCCCATAATCTTCTTTTTGTGTAGGACATATATTGAATATATAGTCATAACATTTATAAATGCAATGTATCCAGATAAGCATGAGGAGTTTTATATATGTGAAAAGTCATTAGTACTCCTAGATTGAAGAAAACAACCTTAGTAACAGCACCCATGGGGGATGTCTATAGAAGTAGTAAATACAGAACCCCTCATGACATAAAGGTAATATCTCCTGGAGTTGGACTTGAGCAATGTCTTTAGAAAAGAGTGAATATCAATGATAAAATCACTTCACATTTACTCACGTCCCTGCTGTTTGGATATCCGGAGGTAGCGTGCTCCCAGCTTGTAGTGAAATGTAGGAGGTAGAATCCCATGGGAGAAAGAATAAGTGGTGCACTGCTGAGAAAAAGCTAGAGCTGATACACCAAGTGTCTCTTTAAGGTTTGCATATTGATTCCCTCTGGTCTATCCTATCCAGATGAGCTGTTCCAGGAGCAGCGCGCTGACATGGACCAATTCACATCCTCTTTCTCGGAGTCTCAGGGGGACGTGAGGGTAAGCTCAGAGGAGAGCGAAGAGGTACTACCAAAAGAGGGCAAGCCCTTCCGGCCCTTCCAGGTGAAAACCTTCCCAGCAATCACAGAATCTGAAGGTAGATTATTTTTTGTGATCGATATGTCATTTCTTTTCAAATAAGCGCTGCACTATAAATCTATATACATCAGAATACAAGAGTACAAAGACAGATAATTTGCGCAGGCGCTGCGTACAAAGCTCTGCCGGAGCAAAGCCGTTTTATATATTACCTTTTAATTCTAAAGTACATCACAGTTCTACATCAGGGTCATTCTTGTAGTGAACTTCAAGCACTGCAGTCGTACTGGGAATGAACAGCTTTTTTCCTGATTCCCCATCAGCAGTTTCATGTTACAGAGAGACCTTTTAGAGCACAACTCCCCTTCCCCCCCATAGACATATTGCTTCTGGTCATAAAGGTACAATAAGAGTCTACGATTTATCTTGGTTTGAATTCCAATAGAACAGATTCTGTGTTCTGATAAACACTGATGTAAGCATCATGAAAAGGAGAAGAACTTGCTTGGCTGCAGACTCCTTCTCTTTAGGCAGCAATCCTGCTTTCTTTTTTTTTTCTAGTTATAGGATTGAAGCAAAGGGTCTCGGGAGCTGAACTATTAATGTTCAGTTCTGGGGAAGCCTTCTTCCTGAGATACTTACCTCTCTAGGGGATGCCAGTAGCAGCTCCAGCTAGGTTATGTGGGGCTATCGAAATGGCGACATTAAAGTTTAGTCATCTCTTGCGGCTTCCTATTGGCCTGGCTGAGCAGGACATTTAAACTGCTACCAGCATCACCTACGGCAGTCAGTACCTCGGAAGCAGGTGGTCCCCGGAGCTGACATGAAGGCGGTTCAGCTCCGGAGACCCCTTGCTTACCACCTATAGGTGAAAAAAAACATATTTTTTTTGAGGAGCATTTGCTCCTTTTTAATGTTTTTATATAACTGAGAATTCCAATCAAATACATTTTGTCACATAGTAAGGAATACAAATGTAAACCATAAGCTTAGTCTCCCAATCTACTTTTAAAACACACTACATTTTAGAGAGCGGCACAGCAAAAGTGTGCAGTTGTTTTGTAGACCATCCTCTGTAGCTGAGGGGTTAGTGGTGGAGAATCATTATACATTGCCTTGTATAACTTAATCTAGCATATGAACCTACACCAAGTCAATAAAAACAATAGGACTTTCCTGAGAATGCCCACAATTAACACTGCCTGGTTTTATTGCCTGTTGCACACGGTTCTCGATAATGGCACAAAATCTTATCTGCCACAATACCATTTAATCTCTTTATTGCTAGTTCGACAACGCATTGTATTGCAGTGCGTGGAGTCCAGCAGTGAAGGTGTTAAAGCGGTCACAGATATCTGCACTATCCCAGCTCACAATCCTGAATAGACTCACAAGCCTTTCAGTTATTTTTAATCTCTTCTACTTTTCTATCTTTTTTTGTTTTCCTTTCTCCCTCACCTCCTTCCCTCCCTCAAACTCCTGCTTAGAAACGCCACGGGATTCCTACCTTCCAGTGAGAAAAGGTTGGTTCTCCACTAGCTGCATCTGTACGCGTTCACGCCACCCCATCCCATTTCTTTATCTCGTCACTTCATTTTATTTTGTCGGAGGTGATGCTCTTGACCACCTGCTGAGGCCTGCAACTACTTTATGATCAAAGGGGGTATTAAAAATACAAAAAAAGAAGCAGCACATTTCTGACCCAAAGTTCTTATCCCCAGTGACCGTATCCTACTGCCCAGACTCTGCGGCATACAGTATGTATGAAGGCAAAATTGGTGCAAAATCTGCACCATTCTGTAGATGTAGTAACAAAATAAATCCAATTTAAATGAAATTTATTTATTTTAGGCAAAGCTTAACTGCATCAACGTTTGCAAGAAAAAAAATTATGTAAATTGGATTTTCTTTCTTTAATACATAGTTTGGTACAGGTTTTGCTTCAGAATTGCCCCACTTTTGCCTTGGTACTTGGCCCGCCTCTCTGTGTTCTCCTAATCGGTTGATGGCTTCACTTGTGGTGAGAGTGATCACTTGTTTTCCCATAGTCTCTGTTTTCATTACCGTCTAGAACCAATTCTCTAAACGATACACGGCTTGTAGAGCAAGCACTGCCAGTGTGTGGTTTATAGTGTGAAGGGCATTTTTCCATCCGAGGTGCGACCACATAATGGAATAGATTACGAAGAACAAGTACACCGTCCCTATGTAAGCTGGTAATGTACATTTTCATAACGAGCGCCTTCTGGTCACAAGTATTAAAACTACCAGCAACAGGAACGAAAAGTGACATTTGTATATTGTTTATTTGTGAAACGCCAGCATATTCCGCAGCGCAGCACAATGACGGTACAGACTGATGTAAATTGCATAAACAGAATGACATAACCAATAAGGACAAACGAGCGCAAACGGATACACAAGGTAATGAGGGCCTGCCCGTGAGAGTTTACAATCGAGAGGGAGTAAGGGGTAATGGTGAAACAAAAGGTAAAATGGTTGCTCGTTGTGAGACAGTTTCTCGGGCACAGCAGGTCCGTGTTAATATTTGGGGTTGTGGATGTTTGGGGGTGTTAGCGAGATAGTGTGGAATTTTGTCCAGCTGCACAGCTGGTTCAAATAGGGTTGGTGGGAGGGGTTGTGTCAGGTACGCTTCCTTGAAAAGTTTTTAGGGAGTTTTTAAATGTCTGCAAGCTGGGGGGATGAGGAGGTGAGATTTATGGTACATGGTAGGGAATTCCAGAGAGAAGGGAGAAGTCCTGTAGTCGGGGGAATGAGAGGAGGTCATAAGGCAGGAGAGGTGACGGACTTCATTGGCAGAACCTAGGGTGCTCTTAGGGATATATTTGGGTATGAGTGCTGAGATGCATGGGGGCGCAGTGTTATTAAGCTTTGTAAGCCAGAGCAAATGGTTTTAAATTTGATTCTAAAGGATATGGGTCAGCCAGTGTAGGGATTTGCATAGTGTAGCAGCAGAAGTGGTGTAGTGAATGAGGTGGAGTCTGGCAGCCATATTTGGGGTGGTTTGGAGAAAAGGGTCCCTTTCATAATTGAGAAGTGCAGTCCCTTCTAAACTCCAAACAATAAGGTCAGTGACCTGTTTAGAGGGCTACATCTGGGTGATTAATGCCCTTTTTTCTTTTTACAAAAATCAGACAAAGTATTTTTAAAAATGTTGATCCGCGCTCTTGCTTCCTTGAAGATCTTTTAGTTGATCAACTCTCTCCTCTTGCAGCTCCTATGCGTGGATGTATTCCCCCTCCTCCACAAATGTCCACCAAAGAATCAATCCACAGGTGGACCAAATCATAAAGAGCACAAAGCACACCAAGGGTGAAAGATATATAATGTACAGAACAGATATATGTATGTAGCAACTTGTATATAAAGAGTCTGTGATCCAGTGGAATCCTTTAAAAATCCTTTAAAAATGTGTCTCCTTGTTGCCCTGCTAGTCGGTTGTATGGCTCGGCGGCGGTCTATTGACTGAGACTCTTGCTCCCACATGCTGGGAAAAGCGGATTCTCTCAGCGTCTGAACCATTTCCAGGTTCACATAGTATAGCGTGTCCCGTATATAGTGGCGTGATGCAACTTCTTAGTCTGTGGTAATAAACCGGCACTTGGCAAAGTAACACAGTGTAACCCAACCAGCAAAACACACCGAATATAGCATAAGAGCAAGGTACACACACAGTAAAAGGCTCAACCCAACGCGTTTCACTCACGCATGAGCTTCGTCAGGTGTAATGAACTGCACCTACGGCAGACTTTAAATACCCTCTTAGCAGCAAAATAGTTATCCTGATTGACTATATTCAATTGAACCTCTTATTACATACTATCCCAAAAGATGCCTTTTAATAATACATATAAATATGGGTAAAGAGGGTATGATTGGAACTACATTAGTTGGTAAATTATATGCTTAGAATATTGTAATCTATAGTGTTAATTGTAGTATCCAAATCAGGTCTCTCATAGTCTGATGTGCTAAAAACATGAAAAATAAATAATACATCAAAAATAAAATACACAGCATAATTCCAGAGATAAAAGGACATCAAGACATATAACTAAGGAAAATACACAGAAAAACAAGAAAAAGGTAAAAAGAGAATTGTGTGTGTGTGTGTGTGTGTGTGTGTGTTGTGTGTTAATGTGTGTCGTGTGTGATTGTGTGTGGGTGTGTGTGTGTGTGGGTGTGGGTGTGTGTGTGTGGGGTGGGGGGGGGGGGGGGGGGGGGGGGGGGTGATGAGAGAAGAGAGAGAGAGCTACTATTAGAGCAGAGAGATAAGAGATTAGAAGATAGAAGATAGAGGGGGATATGGAGATAGAGAGAGAGATACGGGTGGTATATCTAGATTAGAGGGTGAAGATAGTATATATAGATGATGAGAGTGTGTATGATATTACGATAAATGTGTGGATTATATATAGAAATATGAGAGTAATAAGAGGTGTATATATATGAGATAGTATATGCTTATATATTATATAATATAAAAGAAAAAAGAAAAGAAAAAAACAGGCGCACACTAGTGGATTAAAGTTTAACAATAATTTTATGGAACATTTAAAATCAGACAAATGCCCACTCACAAGTATAGCGTTATGAAAGCAGTTTAGAGATGGCCCTCATAAGCCAGTGGTGCCGTTCGAGCTGTAATGGTGTCCTCTCGTGCCGGTCTCCTTCTAACGGAAGTGACGCTCACCCGGTTGGTTGCCCGCACAAACGGAAGTCCTCCAGGGAACCGAGGCCTCTCCTGACTGCCTCTAGCTGCTGCACCACCAATCAAGCCAACCGATGTGTCCAATGATCTGCTTTGCTGAGCTCCCACAAGCTGTGTTCCTCTCAGTCTGCCTCTCGGGACAAATGTTGCTCTGCTCTAGGGCGGGGCTAGAGCAGAGCAGACATTTGCCCACTGAGAGCAGACTGAGAGGAACACAGCTTGTGGGAGGCTCAGCAAAGCAGATCATTGGACACATCGGTTGGCTTGATTGGTGGTGCAGCAGCTAGAGGCAGTCAGGAGAGGCCTCGGTTTCCTGGAGGGACTTCCGTTTTGTGCGGGACACCAGACGGGTGAGCGTCACTTCCGGGTAGAAGGAGACCGCGCACGAGAGGACACCATTACAGGCTCGAACGGCACCACTGGCTTATGAGGGCCAATCTCATAACTGCTTTCTAATAACGCTATACTTGTGAGTGGGCATTTGTCTGATTTTAAATGTTCCATAAAATATTGTTAAACTTTAATGCACTAGGTGCGGCCTGTTTTCTTTTCTTTTTTCATAGGTATTCCTAGGGAGTTGTGATCCCTTATAAAAGGGCTGCCTATACCGGATGCATTCACTTGGAGGAACAGCTGTGACTTTAAGGTTTTCAAAAGTTTTAATAGTTTTTGGAAAAAGTTTATTTTCATTTTTTCATATTTTTATATTTTCATTTTTTTTAGATATATTTTTGTTATTACAAACATATATTTTATTTTTCCAGAAGCATTTTTTTAACAATTGTCATGTACACTTTGTATTAAAGTTATACACATTTTATCTTAGAATCACATAGGGTTTTTTTATTATAATATTTCACTTTAGCACCCCCATAGGTGTATCAACGCAGGGGGCTACATCACGTTAGGCAGGGGGGGCATTAGGGCGCTGCTCCTTTAGTTGTGCGTGGGGGTTTGGAAGGATATAGAGAGAGAGAGGAGAGAGCAGAGAGGAGAGAGAGTAGAGAGAGGTAGAGAGAGAGGGACAGGACAGACAGTACAGACAGACAGACAGCATGACAGACAATAACAACCTACAACATACAACCATACACACACACAACACACACACACACCACACACAACACACACACACACACACACCCACCACACACACACACACACACACACACACACACACGTATATGTATACATGTGTTTGTGTATGTATGTACAAACACATATAGGGGAAAAGAAGGGGGAGGGGGGGGAAAGGGGGCTGAAAGAGAGGAGGAATAATAGTTCGAGAAGGAAAGGGCAGATATAGGGGGAGACCAAATAACTAATCAGATGAATATCCAAAAAAGATAGGGATAAGGAGTTACAATAAAAAAGCTAACAAGACAACAGGTAGGCCAAGGGATCCCATAGCTATTTTAAGAAATACATTAACTCTATATAATCATTGCGCCCTCCTGGGAATTTGCTCTGTAAGGTGAAAATACAATATTTTTCCCTTTTAGCAATATGAAGATCACGGTTTCTTGCTAGAATGTCTATAATTTTCTATGCCATACACCAGTCTAGCAGGGTAACAAGGAGACACATTTTTTTTAAAGGATTCCACTGGATCACAGACTCTTTTTATATGTAGGTTGTACATGCATATCTGTTCTGTACATTATACAGTTGTGTGAAAAAGAAAGTACACCCTCTTTGAATTTTATGGTTTTACATATCAGGACATAATAACAATCGTCTGTTCCTTAGCAGGTCTTAAAATTAGGTAAATACAACCTCAAAATCAACAACAACACGACATATTACACTGTCATTATTTATTTAACAAAAATAAAGACAAAATGGAGAAGCTATGTGTGGAAAAACTGAGTACACTTTTACTGCTTCCATAGGAATTAAGATGCTAAGTAGCAGACAGGCGCTGCTAATCAAATGTCCTTGATTAATTGACCATCAGCAAGTGTGACCACCTCTATAAAAGCCAAAGTTTTAGCAGTTTGCTGGTCTGGAGCATTCAGGTGTGTGTTAACACAATGCCAAGGAGGAAAGACATCAGCAATGATCTTAGAGAAGCAATTGTTGCTGCCCATCAATCTGGGAAGGGTTATTAGGCCATTTTCAAACAATTTAAAATCCATCATTCTACATTGAGAAAGATTATTCAAAAGTGGAAAACATTAAAGACGGTTCCCAATCTTCCCAGGAGTGAACATCCCAGCAAATTCATCCCAAGGTCAGACCGTGCAATTCTCAGAGAAATTGCAAAAAAAACAAGGGTTACATCTCGGACTCTACAGGCCTCAGTTAGCATGTTAAATGTTAAAGTTCATGACAGTACAATTAGAAAAAGACTGAACAAGTATGGTTTGTTTGGAAGGGTTGCCAGGAGAAAGTCTCTTCTCTCTAAAAAGAACATTGCAGCACGGCTTAGGTTTGCAAAGTTGCATCTGAACATACCACAAGACTTCTGGAACAATGTCCTTTGGACAGACGAGACCAAAGTGGAGATGTTTGGCCATAATGCACAGCACCACGTTTGACGAAAACCAAACAAAGCATATCAGCACAAACACCTCATACCAACTGTCAAGCACGGGGGTAGAGGGGTGGTGATTTGGGCTTGTTTTGCAGCCACAGGACCTGGGAACCTTGCAGTCATTGAGTCGACCATGAACTCCTCTGTATACCAAAGTATTCTAGAGTCAAATGTGAGGCCATCTGTCCGACAGCTAAAGCTTGGCCGAAATTGGGTCATGCAACAGGACAATGATCCCAAGCACACCAGCAAATCTACAACATAATGGCTGAAAAAGAAAAGAATCAAGGTCTTGCAATGGCCCAGTCAAAGTCCAGACATCAACCCGATTGAAATGCTGTGGCTGGACCTTAAGAGAGCTGTGCATAAACAAATGCCCACAAACCTCAATGAACTGAAGCAACGTTGTAAAGAAGAGTGGGACAAAATTCTTCCACAACGATGTGAGAGACTGATAGTCATACAGAAAACGATTACTTCAAGTTATTGCTGCTAAAGGTGGTTCTACTAGCTATTGAATCATAAGGTGTACTTAGTTTTTCACATATGGCTTCTCCATTTTGGCTTTATTTTTGTTAAATCATGAGACGGTGTAATATGTCATGTGTTGTTCTTCATCTGAGGTTGTATTTACCTAATTTTAAGACCTGCTAAGGAACAGGTTGTTATGTCCTGATATGTAAAACCATGGAATTCAAAGAGGGTGTACTTTCTTTTTCACCCAACTGTATATATTTCACCCTTGATGCGCTTTGTGCTCTCTCTTTCTTATTTTTAAAGTTTGTTACAATTGTAACCTGAGACTGGCTGAATTTCTTTAGTTAATCTCTGGACTGTGCATTTTCTGGGCTAGGGTTAGATGAGGTACTTTACTGACACACGTTTAGATGCCTCAAATAAATTTGAATATCTGGCTTTATTTGTAAGATATATATTTTTAGTTTCTTAACATGATTACAATTAATATAGTGTTTAATTTGTTTACAAAATTATATGCTAGGACGAATAGCTTTGAGTAATTGGATAATGAAGTCACTTTTCATAATTTTTTGACTAATGCATCCAGAATTTGCTTGCTATATATGTAACTTGTCCTTTGCTCCCTATGCTAAGGTCTGAAAGCTCCCACAACTACTGTTATGTAAGAGACATTTATATTGATGAAATTGTATTGATGAATTTACATTAAAAGAGCAATCACATGTAGCAGGCAAAATATATATTTGTTAAATAACTTTGTAAATATAATTGGCTTATTTGAAGAAGAAAAAATACATTCACGATTAAAGTGAAAATGTTACATTTGTCCTATGAAAACCAAATGTTTTTATTTTCTCATTGGTATATTTGAAAAAAAAAAAAAAATATATAATATTTATATATTATATATAAATATATTATATATATATTTATATATATTATATATAAATATATATATATATATATATTTTTTTTTTTTAATTAGTGGTATTGGCATTATTATTAGTACTGAAGCATTATTTCTTGTAATTATTACTATGTATGTTTTGTCATTTGGATGTAACACTGGGCACCCCCTGTCGTTTGTTATATTCAAATGCCACAGCCCAGTGGCACGCTATGTGACATTACATATAGTCAAGATTAGGTGGGTGTGGGCGTTTGATATACGTGTGTATATATATGTATATGTATATATATATACACGTGTATATAGATACGATACCGTTTGGAAACGAAATCAGCAGGCAGCACTCCAGAATTGAACAAACAAGTGTATTTTTTCAATACACTTGTTTGTTGTCAATTCTGGAGTGCTGCCTGCTGGTTTCGTTTCCAAACTGTGTCGTATTGCTTATTCTTCATTATAGGATCTGCACCCACACAAGTGACTATTATTACGGAGTGCTTTTTGTTCTTTTTCTATGATAGATATAGATATATTTATATATATCTATATCTATACTCACACGGCCCATAGTGTGATACTGTTTCACATTTAAAAATGAAGGGGAATAGGCTCACTCACAAAGGTCATAGAATTAAGAGCATGTTGTGATATATCACCGTCACTGGCAGAAGTCCAGATAGATCATCCGAGTAGTCCGCGGAATAGATGCCAAATCAGCCTCACTCAATCTTGGGCTGCACCGACGGAGAGACTCCCTGTTAGGTAAAAGCCCCAGAGACAGGCAGGAAACCATGTACTCCACACACTGACAGCTGGGATCCGGCCGGCCAGTTTCCAGTCCACCAGTGATGACATAGTGTTGCTGTGTTGATATATATAGAGAGAGATATATAGATATAGATATAGATATATATATATAGACACACACACACACACACACTGGTTGACAAATCACCAAAAAATCTACTCGCCACACAAAAAAATCTACTCGCCACCTAGTACCAAACTGTGCTGCTTGGGCCAATATTTACGCGCCCGGGGGTTAAATCCACTCGCCCGGGTCGAGCAAATGTATAGGTTTGTCGAACACTGTATGTGTGTGTATATGTATATATGTATATATATATATATAGATTATATATATATATATAATATATATATATATATATATATATATATCCTCAACTTTTAGCTGTATGACTAATGATAACATAATTACCTTACTAAAAGTTTAATGGGCAAAAGTGGGGTATTCTCATTGCCTATAGTTGTTTTGCAAAAATGTCATCATGAGATCTCCAAAGTTTTTGGTTATCTAAGAAATAACAGATTAGCAAACGGTTATTAACCATACGTATTAGAAATTATAATTAACGTCAAGTATCCTCATACTTTAGGTCAACAATAATTTCCATGTAAACATACCATCACCATTCGTTCACTTTGTACTCGGAGGCACTTGCCAACTAGGACCCAAGTATGGATGTTAATTTAAAAGTCGAAGCTCGTTCGTAGCTCTTTTCAGTGAGTGTTCGTCCCTAGATCTTAGACCATCCAAAGCCTGTAGAATTCACTCCCCATATGGTTGCACCTGTGTTTTTAACCTTCCCCGCCTTCTTGAGAACGGTCACCCCCCCCCCCCCTCCACCTGATTAACTTGTCCCCCTTCTTTCCACACAGGTTCTGGCATGGCTGATCTGAACACACTGATTGGAGCCGAGGAGAAGTTGATCAACGGCAAGAGCAAAGCAGACCAGAAAGTGGTGAGCCACCTAAAATTCACCCATCAAACACATCCCATCTTCTCTCTTCACCCACACTCCTGTCCCTTTCTAGATATACTGTATATGCATTTGGATGCTAGGGAAAAGGTCATAATAGATGACATCTTAAATAGGGCAAAGATATAGTGGTAGAGCAACCCTGCAGGTGTTAGATTTTGATTTTAGTTAGAATTTGTAGCTCTGTAGTGTATGGATGTCAGTTTTTTAGTAGTTTAACAGGGCGTTAATTTTTTTTTTTAAACTATTCTAATTATAGACAGGCCATTCAGCTCAGATCTTATCCTCTTTCTTAACCACTTAGCTGCTATAGGCGCTTATCACAAGTCTCTGCAGCAACAAAGGGTTTAACAACCAAATCTCCCCTCACTCTTGACTCCCACCTGTTTTGTGCTCCCCATCTGCCGGTTTCCACATTTATATTTATTCTTTATTTTTTAAACCATCTCCATGACTGTTTTCAGGTAATTGATGAAACCCTTGATGTGAAGGAAATGATTTTCAATGCAGAGAGAGTCAGTGGACTTGTGGATGAGACGGTATGTATGTGGGAAGCAAACAAATGTCCGTCTCTAAGTGCAGATTGTTTGCAGGTTCATTCCTTATATTGGACGCACGTTTTCCATAAATCTGTTACTTGAACTTAACTATTGTTCATGTTGTGTGGCTTATGGCATATCTCCCGTTCTACCACCCATGCCGCCATTGCACAATTCCCCTGGAAATAAGATATTCTGTGCCGTATAACCAATCGCAAGACTCCTATCCCTTTATTAGATATCTAAATCTCCCCCCCACCCGTTTGACATCTACCTGGCATGCCTTGTTTGTGTGGTACCAATTTCCAATGTTTATTTAGCCTGCAGTTATACCTAGTAGAGTAGTGCCAGTCAGTATTGCCTTATTGGTGTTTGAATATGGATTAGATTTGGTTGCGTTAGCCGTTTTAGTTATTAGAGACCCCTCAACAGCTGTACATTTTGCCACAAAGGAGTAGAGGCTTTGGGGATGTGAATTGTGTGTTCACACTCTATATTGCTTAATGCTGCAGCAGGTTTACTTTGAAACAAGCTTCTATAGCCACGTCATGCCTAAAAAACATTACATGTACACTCCTTACTCAAGATGGTCAGTCCATATTTTGCTAAAGGGGGGAAATGGGCACAATGATCCTCACTAGATGACGAACCAAAAATGCTGAGGGTAATTATATTTTTGTAATGAGGAAAACGAAAAAAATATAAGTGGTGACATGGTAAATTCCGCTTATCATACCAAGTCATATATCATGGTTGTTTTGTAATGAATAAACATTTAAGCTTGTTGGGAATGTTGAATATTTAACAGCATAGCCAAATCGGTTAAAATATCATGTACAAAATGATAGATATTGATTTGATTATGATTATTTCATATTTACTCACCTGTTCTTCTCTTCATCCTCATCTCTGTTGCATCGTTTATTATCATCCTGCTCATTATCCATTCCCAATTTTAATACACAGAGGGTGACGTGGAAAGGACAAGTTTAGATGTGAGAAGTCCAAACAGATGATGTTTGGGCACTTCAGGTCTAAATGTCATCCTTCTAAGCGTAAGATTTGAAAGGGGGAAATACCAATAACAGTGTATGTATATATGTATGTATATGTATGTATGTATGTTTTTGTAGTGTTGTACTGTATAGTGAATTTACAAGCCCAGTGAATCCCCCAATAGGGAAAAAAACTTATATTTTAATTTATTCTTTTCTGTTTAACACCTTGGGGAGCAGGAACATAGAATGATTTGAGTTGCGACTGGATTGTACAAGGTTTAGTCCAGGGGCGGCCAACTCCAGTCCTCGTGGGCCACCAACAGGTCGGGTTTTCAGGTTATTCCTGCTTCAGCACATGGGGCTGTCATTATTGTGCCACCTGTGCTGAAGCAGGGATATCCTGAAAACACGACCTGTTGGTGGCCCTTGAAGACTGGGGTTGGCCAACACTGGTTTTGTCTGCAGTAAAACCATTTTTTTTTTAAGCAAAGGTAAACTCCCCTGACCACTCCTCTCGGCACTAAAGCATATACAAACTAATGTTTGTAGGCAGACTATCCCATTAACACTCCCTTTATGGAACCCTTTCATCTCCCTTAATTCTGCCTTGAATGCATATGAGAGTAACCGAAGTATGGAAATTGTGGGCACAAAAAATGAAGCGGTCATCATGTCTCCTTGTCTGAATAAATACAGAACGTGTATTTTGGAGTCGCCAGATGCTTTACCCAGACTTTCTAATACTTATTTGAATACGTTGGTGGCCTTGGCAACCTGTAATCTTCTTTAAGGCTTTCCCAGTGTTACCATTTTTGCAGGACTCCACATTTATGATCGGTGTGCATGTTTCATTGTTTTTTAGAATAATTAAGGCATAATATTCCTTAATCATCCCTAAACAGTCATAAAATAACACCACCTTTTATTTATTTTTTGGGCTTGGGACAGATACAATTACAGGTGTAGTGTGTTTCCCGAGCTGAGCTGAATCGGTGTAATCTGTGTGGTTTTTACCTTCATTGAATGTGTGACCAAGGTCTGCCACAAGAAGCTAGCCACATCTAGCTATTACTCCAGGTGCCTGGAGTCGCACTACTTTAGCATGTTGTGTAAATAAATCATTTGTTGGTGAAAATTCACAAAAATGTGCCCTACACCCTAGCTTGCTTGAATTATTTAGGGCAAAGTTTGGAGTGATATAGCTTTAATGCAGTGGTTCCCAAACCTCTCCTGGACCCACAGCCACACCAGGTATTTGGGATAACCTAATTCACTTGTTCATACTGTTGATGAATGCACCTAATTTACAGTACATTTAATAGAATGTTGGGTGACATGCAAATTCACCTCATTTGCATATGAATAGAATGTTGGGTGTTGCCTCAGAAACCTGGTGTGACTGGGGGTCCCCCAGAGTATAGGTTTGGGACCATCTTAAGCAGTTGCCATGTCTTCATACCATTATTGCTTACAATTTAGGTTAGATACTGAAAGTATATCCAACCCGGCTCTGTCATCATGAGATTGTTGGCAAGTTATGTGTTTACAAGTCGCCATAGAGATACAGGGCCGTTACTAACCAGAGTGCAACTGGATTAATGTTTGAACACAAGGAGTGGAACATGTCCTATTGCATTATATTTACTCGCTTATTTTTCTTAACACATTAGCTGCCAAAGGGGGGCCAGAAATACCCCTCTGGCAACCGAATCTTTAAAGTACATGCCAAAGTAAGTACCTTCAATAGGAATGTAGTTATGAGCTTTGTCAATGGTGGTGGGTTATTTCCTGGACTTATGCTATGGATTTGTTGAGTAACACCTGCCTCTCTCCTGTTCAGGACTCGGACGAATCCCTGCGCAATGAGTTCAGCTTCAGCAGTGGCACCCTCATCGGCCTACTGGTCATCGCCGTCGCTATAGCCACAGTGATTGTGATCAGTCTAGTTCTGCTGAGGAAGAGGCAATATGGTACCATCAGCCATGGGATTGTGGAGGTGAGAGGGGTTAGTGGTGTGTTTAATACTACTTAAATGCCACCTTTCTTTGCCTTATTTCTGTAGCCACTTATTTTATATTGTTGCCCAGGTGGATCCAATGTTGACTCCGGAGGAACGGCATCTGAACAAGATGCAGAACCATGGCTATGAGAACCCTACATACAAATACCTGGAGCAGATGCAGATCTGAACGATACATGGATGGGGGAAGGGAGGGTTGGGTACTTGAGCCTGGGCAGGGGGTGGGATGGGGGGGAGGGCCAAAGAAAAGGGGTGGTGCATTGATTTGTATTTCACTGCTGACCAATCGTTGCAGTGAAGAGTGTGCTCATAGCGTGGGCGCTCCTGGACTCTTTAATAATCACTTCCGAGATTAATTTTCCATTCTTTTAAACGGGTGGCAGAATAGAGCAAGTTAAGAAGCCGAATCATCGGTAACTGTTTTATTGCTGATCTTTTACAGTGTCGTTTTTTTTCCCATGTTTTTTTTTTTTTTTTTTTTTTTTAAAGCAGAACAATTCAGTTCACTTGTGTGTGTCTCCTGCAAACAATATAAATATATATATATATAAGTGGAAAAAATGTTAATTTCTATCTGTTTTTGGTTTTCACTAGAATGCTTGTTTATGCAGCATCTTTCTATCCTGCTGGCTTACTAAAAACAAAAAAAGAATGTTACGACTCTTCCAGGAAAAACAAATGGGGAAAACAGCTTGGACCATGTAGAAAGGCTTCATGGAAACTTGTCCTAGTTTGGTATTCCTACTCTTTACGATGAAAGGATTATACACCATGTTAATTCTTGTGGTTTTAGCCTTCATGAGGGAGATAGTGCCTAAATATAGCTGATCCCCCTTGCTGCTAAAGCAACTCTTCCACTAGGTTAGCAAACATTGATTGCTTTAAATCCTGGTTATAAATGGCAAATGTGTACTACTGCTGAATAATTATTTGCTATTTCCCTGCTTGGGCCTTTGTGTTAATCTGTTTGGAGAAAGATCTTCATTAAATGCATCCAAGTATGGTAGTATCACTTTCCCCTCTTCCTGCTACCAATAAGGTACTTTGAGCACTTATTGGAACTTGGGTTGGGTGATGGGTCTTTTAAATGACTACAGGGCACAAACTTGCACCTTGCCACCTTGTTTGCCATTTTATACCCAGAGCCAATAAATAACAAAGTAGTAGGTAAGATAGAGGGTTAGTAGCAGATAACTTTCGCACCCCTGCCCTGCTTGGATTGCACAGAACAAATGGGTTACTGTTTCCTAGAGGAGTCAAGGTTGTGTTTAAATTCCCCCTCTGTCGCTGTAATTGCTTGTAAAGTTGATGTTCGTGATCACCACATCATCTCAGATTTAATTATGTTCTAAATCTTAAGGTTCTGGTAACCTGTGGTTGTCTTTCTATATTAATTTTTTTTCTATTTTACTGTGAAGTTTTCATTTCTTTCTCCCTCATCATTTTTTTTCACACTATGCACAGATTCGACCTGACCTGCAAGATCCTTTTGTGTGTTCTGTGGGGAATGTAAAAATTGGAAAAACACATCAATAAACACTAACTTCCATACAGAAAATGTTTTGTGTCTCTCTGTTTGCAATTTCTGCACCACATTATGCAACAATATATAAACCGTGAAATGGCAGCCTGTCATCTGCCAATGACCGGCCAATTACAGCCACTTGCAAGATAAGCTCACTTGCCACCTCCCACTTATGTCCAGTTAAAAATGTTACCAAGTAAATTAAATACATGAAAACAAATAAAAATGTTACATTTTGCTTGTGCGAGCTGAACCTGTAAAGTGGCCTGACATATCTGGCAGGCTATTAACAAGAAAAACAAACAAAAAATAGTTTTAGGAATAACCAGTTAATCACACAGTGTATTAATTCCAAATATGGTCTGGCCTTTTAAGTGCTTTATAACGTTTGATCTTTTTATAGCAGGATTCCACGATACGGTGTATTGGCACCTATAACAAAAGATGGTGGGCAATAAAAAGGATATTTGCCCGTCACTGGCACCTTCTCTTATGCGATGTGGATCTGGCAAAGGTCATTGGCCCTAGACCCACTATTACAAGTAGATGATCTAAGATTTTACACGATACCTTTGTTCATAGTCACCACCAGCGTTCCAGGGCAGAGAGTTGGCTGAGTCCCATTTAAAGGCATGTATCGCTGCCAAGGCTGTAAAGCCTGTAAACATGTTGCCATAGCAAAGACACTTGTGAATCATGACAATACACAGAATTACAGCGTGGACAGTTTTTTTTATTAATTGTAGAACCACCAACGTGATTTATCTTATCACCTGCAACTGTGGGAAGAGGTATGTAGGTGTAGCCAGGTACCCTCCGGGCTCCCGTTTCCCCCTCCCCCTCTCCTTACCCTCAGATGTGTGGCAGGGTGTCGATGGCGGTTCCCTCTGCAGGGCGCCGCCATGTTGATGTATGCACGTGCGAGTTGCGCATGCGCGGAAGTGGAGAGGAGCTGCCAGTGCCTAGGAGGTTGCGCATGAGCAGGGCAACTCTGCGGCGGCCATTTCAGGGGTCACACGAGTGCAAGGTGCAGAGCGGCAGCCATTAGAGGGAGAGCATGAGGCTCCCTATGTTAAAGGCTGCAAACAGGACTACAAGCCCCATGATGCTCAGGGGCAGTGACACCAGGGAGCCAGTAGGGCTGCAGGATTCTGCTGGGGGAGCAGGAAAGACTACTGCATGCTGGAGCAGGAAGCAGGCAGTGAAGACCAGGAGCCTGAAGCTGCAGGTTAGGTCCACGGAGCAGTGCTCCAGGGATTAGGCCAGAGGTAAATCCCCAGGGCCCAGTTAGTTCCATGAGTCACTGTAGAGAAGTAACTGTATTGTGTAGGGAACTGCCTTAAGACAGGGACTCCTTCACTGTACTCATAGAGAGATGCTGCAGGACATTGCTTGAATGCCAGTGCAGCCTGAGTGCTAAGAGAGTATCTGATTCCATAGCAGAGACAGTTTGCAAAGGATCATCCGGCTGGGGATCCCTCCCATGTGGAGTTAGCGTGTGTATCCATCCCTGCAGAGAGCAGCGCAGTGCGGCGTGGGATCACTGTGCGGTTTTGCTGAGTTCCAAGAATTATCCTGATCAGGAGCAGTGATCAGGGAGGTAGTATAATAAGTGCACCAACGGGCCCCAACACAGGGAAGCGCTGTCCCTCACACTCACACTACCTTCATAGCTGGTGGACACTGAGAGGTTAAGTGCCCTGGCACATTGGTACACCAAGGACTAGGGTGATATAAAGACTGACACTAAAGTGGTGCAACCATTTACATGTGTGGGGTGATGTGATGATATTCATGCAGGGGAATGGCATGCTGTTTATGTATGAAACGTTATGCAAGGGTTATTATTATTATTATGCTAAGTAAATACGGTTTTATCCAACTGCGTGTGGTTATTGTATATGTTGGTTCTGATGAGGGATCCCAACGTGGTGGGAGTGTTCCCTTATCAGTGGAGGCACTGCACCGAGTAAGTATACCCCAGGCTCCCAGTGGCGGAGGCTCAGGCCTCTTGTTAGCCTCACAGGTGACAGCAGCATCAGTAGTATAGTACCCCTGGGGTACAAGGGCTACATAGGCAAAACCACCAGGCATCTTTGGAGACGTATACTTGAGCAAGTCGACTCTGTCAAGCATTCCAATGAAACCCCAGTTGCGAGGCACGTTACACAATTTCACAATGGTGATGTAAACTGCTTAACATTTATGGGTATATACCAACTGAAGTGCCCTGTTAGGGGTGGCAATATTGATCAGATGTTGCTACGTATTGAGGCTGAGTGGATATATAAGCTCAAAACAAGAAGTCCGAATGGGCTTAATGAAGGTTTCACTTACACTCCTTTTTTTTTTTTTTATAACTTGTATTTTATTTGGAAAAGGCATACACAATATACAATACAATATATGAGTTTAGAATGACAGCATGTGTACACTGGATATACATACTGTATACCATTATAGATCGTTCGTACATATTGGTGGAGATGACAGAATCGTATAGCTTTTCGGTCCCTACTCGGCCATACGGCGTATAAGTAAATCATATAGTAAGAGAAATAATAAAAGTAATAACCAGGGTCAAATCATAAAAAATAAAAAAAAAAACAAGGAGGAAAGGGAGGGGGGGGGAAACTGGAGGGAGGAAAGGGAAGGAGACCTGGTCTTCGGGCTGGCCTTAAGGGTATTAGGGGCTATAATTCCTGTCCGGCTGTTACGTGTTTGTTTGTCTATACTGTCCCCACCAAAGGAGAACGCATTTGTTGATATTAATGCCAAATTGTGGTACACTCAATCCCCGGGATATCTGTCTGTGCCAGCCATGGCGTCCAGACTTTTAGAAAATTGTCGCCAGTGTCGTTAACTAAACTGGTTAACTTTTCCATCTGGCAGATGAACCAAATGCGATTTCGAATTTTTTGATGTTTCGTATATCGGGGCGTTTCCACAGTGCTGCGATCTCGCATCTCATTGCGAGTGCAAAATGTGCTATTAGCTTGGAACTTGCTTTTGATATGCCCGGCAGCGGTCTGTTTAGCAGGAACAGCCACGGGTCAGGCGGAATAGTGAGGTCAAAAACCCTCTGGATCCAATTTCTGATTTCATCCTATATCGGGGATATTTTTGGGCAAGACCACAGCATGTGTAACAAATCTGCTGATCCGCCGCACTGCTTGGGGCACAGTGGGGAGGATCCCGGTATGTATTTAGATAATTTCAGTGGGGTGAGGTACCATCTCATGAGGACCTTATATGCGTTCTCCCTTAGAGTGGTACACATGGAGCTTTTTGCTGAGGCCAAGTAGATAGCGCTCCATTCCTCGTCTTCCAGGGTTTCTCCTAGATCTGTTTCCCACTTAGTCCTGTATGTGGGGATCTGTTGTTCGAGGTCAGTAGAACCGACTACCTCTCCGTATATTGTTGATATAAGTCCCTTTGTGTCGGCGTCAGCCCGACAGAGCTTTTCGAATTTTGTTAAAGGGGGTTATGGGGCATATTTGTTATAAAATGCTCTGACCTGGAGGTATTTAAAGAATTCAGAGTGAGGTATTTCTTTTTCTAATCTTAACTGATCAAAGGTCTTGATTTTCTGGTTGTCTCCTTCCAGGTCTTTCATTCGAGAATAGCCTTTTTGTTTCCAAATCGGGATACTGGTCCCCGCCATGCCGGGTGCGAACACTGGGTTATTCCAAATGGGGGACATCAGCGAGTGCTTTGATGTCAGGGAATTCTTAAATTTGGTCGCCTCCCAGATCGATAGAGAGTTGGTCATTGAAGTGAGCGGCATCTCTCTGCGGTTAAACGCAGTTTTTGGTAACCAAATCAGGCTGCTAAGCTCCTTTGGGGAGCACGTGGCATTTTCCAGTTCTACCCACCGTTTCAATTGGGATTTAGAGTGCCATTGAACAATTTGGCTTAATTGGGCCGCTTTATAGTATGTTAATAGACAGGGTACCGCTAAACCACCCGCAGCAACAGGTCTTTTCATGTTGGAGCGATTGACTCTCGATTTTTTCCTACCCCAGATAAATTTATAGATTTCTGTTTGGAGCGAGAGTATATCTGTTGTTTTAAGTGGCACAGGGAGTGTCTGGAAGAGGTATAGGATACGTGGTAGTAGGTTCATCTTGACACTATGTATCCTACCGATCCAAGATATCCTCTTGGAGGACCATCTATATAGGTCTTTTTTAAGAGTCCGAATTAGGTTGGGATAATTTGCACTATAGATGAGGTTGGCCTCTCTGGTGATGTGGATTCCTAAGTACTTTATGTGTTTTTGTTGCCAGTTGAACTGAAAGTTCAACCTGAACAGCTTTTCCGTATAACTGGGGAGGTTGATATTGAGTGCTTCCGATTTGGATTGGTTAATTTTGAATCCAGATATCTTTGAAAATCTGCTCAGGAGGTCGAATAGGTTGGGCAATGTGGTGAGGGGTTTTGTTATGATTAAAAGGATATCGTCTGCATACAGGGCCGCTTTGTGCGATTGGGAGTAAGCGTTTAGCCCTGCGATATCCGGGTTATCTCGTATTTTAGCAGCTAGTGGTTCGATACATAGGGCGAATAGAAGGGGAGATAGCGGGCATCCTTGCCGAGTGCCACTTTTAATTTGGAATGAAGATGAAGGGAAGCCCTGATGTATCACCCTAGCTGTAGGGTTTGAGTATAACGACATGATCGCCCTACTCATCTGATCCCCGAAGCCAAATGCTGTGAGAGTTTCTTGTAGGTATGGCCAGTCTATCCTATCGAATGCTTTTTCAGCGTCCAGACTTAACAGCATGCTTTGGGTGTCATTTTTATTAGCCAATTCTACCAGATCAATAATTCGTCGGGTGTTGTCCGCTGCTTGTGTCCCTGCGATAAACCCGACCTGATCTGGGTGTATAAGTCTGGGTAGGATAAGACACAATCTATTGGCCAGTAATTTAGCATATAACTTAATATCTGTGTTAATTAGGGAGATCGGCCTGTAACTTTTGCAGTCCAGCGGGTCTTTGCCAGGTTTGTGTATTAGTGATATGGACGCTCGCAGCATATCCTCGGGGATGGGAGCTCCTGCTAAGATTGCATTAAACATGTGGAGCAACCTTGGGGCTAAATATTTTACATATTTCTTATAATAGAGCCCCGAGAAACCATCTGGACCAGGAGCCTTTGATGGTTTAAGTTCTTTAATAGCCTGGGATACCTCTTCCAATGTGAAGTCAGCGCCCAGGGCCTGTCGGTCGCACTCTGTCAATCTACCCAAGTTCGAGTTAGCTAAGAAATCTCTTAAGGCTGTGCTCGTATTTTGATTATGTGCCACTTTTTTCCCGTCATATAGGGACCTATAGAATTCTCCAAATTCTTCTACTATTTTCTGTGGATTGGCCGTACAAACATCAGATTTTAAGCGTATAGCTTGGATGTTAAACTTAGACTGCCTGTCTTTCAGTGCTCGGGCTAGCATCGTATCCGGTCGATTGGCCTTCTCAAAAAACTTCCTCTTAGACCAACTCAGTGAATTATCGGCCTTGGAGGTTAATAGCATATTCAATTCAATCTTGGTGTCTTTGATTGCCTGTAGTAATTGTATATCGGGGTTAGTTTTGTGTTTGGATGCTAGGGTGTGTAGTTTGGTTTGTAGAGCAGTGATTCTGGCTTCTCTTTCCCTTTTCCGCCTGGCTGTGATGCCAATTATGACACCACGTAGTGTAGCTTTGTGAGCCTCCCACAACACCAGGTGAGATTCCACAGAGCCCGTGTTTATATTGAAGAACTGCTCTATTTCGTTCCCGATCATCGCGTAGGTTTCAGTGATCTTAAGGACTGCCTCATTCAGTTTCCAGTTCGCCCCCGGCCGGCTGAGCCGGATATCTTTGCACCTTAGCTCAATTGGTGCGTGGTCCGACCATGAAATATCATGGATCGCCGTATGGGAGACCATCGGAACCATTCGACATGAAACAAGGAAGTAATCGATTCTGCTGTATGTGTGGTGCGGGTGGGAGAAGAACGTATAGTCCCTGTCAATTGGATGCATCTCCCGCCAAATATCCGCCAAGTGGTTGTTCTTGCAACCTTGGATCAGAGATGCCCTTGTTTTCTTATTAGTTGACTCCCCTCCTCCTGATCTATCTAGGCCCGGATGTAATGTCATATTGAAGTCTCCCGCCAGTATAACGCATCCCTTTGCTATTACCTGTAGGGGTTGGAAGAATTTACTGAAGAATGTTGCGTCCTGTATGCATGGGGCATATATGGTGGCTGTTGTAATCCATTGTTCGTGTATTGTTCCGACTAATATGAGGAATCTGCCGTCCCTATCTTTTTTAACTGTCTGGGCCACAAATGGTGTATTATTGTTGAAAAAGACGGCAACTCCTCGTTTCTTCACTGGGGCTGAGGATGTATAGAAATGTGAAAAACCCTTATCCAGAAATTTGGGTGTGTTCGTGCTGCTAAAGTGTGTTTCCTGCAATAACAGTAGTCTGGCTTTTTTCTCTGTAGTAAGAGGGAGAAAGCTATCCTTTTTTGACACCCGGACTGTTAAAAGCCTTAACATTGTGCGAGAGTAGTGTTCAATGCCAATAGACATACCCGACAATGGTAGAGAGTGCTGATAGAGATATGTAATAAACAATAATGTGTTGTTATAGGGGGTTTGAGGTTGTGATTATGCATAAATGTTGCCTATAGGGGGTTCTTACCTCGATCGAAATGGTATATAGTCTAATGGGGTAGGGGGAGAGGGACGGGGGAACGATAGAAAAGGGGTTGATGTTTGGTTTGTGGGTGCTTTGAGTGTTTTATTGCCCTCCTGCCCACGATCGTTGGGGGCACGGGCACGGCGTCTTCCCGGGGTCGTCCTTCCTTGCTTTCCTCCCCTGGTAAGTTCTGGTGTACGATGTGGTTTTTGGCGTGTGTCTGTTTAAGCCGCCGCGCGGCTGACGGCGGACCCTGAGGTCTTGCTTGCCGGCTTCTAGGCGTGTAGGGACGACTATCGCCGCGGGTCGCTCGGGCCGCTCGCCGGGTTCCACCCTTTGCCTTCTGTCTGGTTGGACCGCCCAGTTGACGTTGGGGAGTCTCCCTCTCTCTCTCGTGACGCTAGTTATTGCGGCGACAGGGATAGCGCTTGAGGGGGACGGATTTTTTTTTTGGTTTACTGCCAGGCTGCCGTGTGTGGGTCGTCGGTGATTAACGCCCCCCCTTTTTTCTTCCCCTCTGGTCGATCGGTCATGCCATTGTGGCAGGCTGCTCTTCCTATTGCGCCTCGATCCCGTGGGTTTGTTTTCCGGTAGATTAGCGGAGCCGCTAGTCTTACCTTTGCCTGTTGGCCGGTAAGGCTGTTGATGGTCATTCTGTGCGTACATGCCTGGAGTCGTTGTTAGAGAAGAAATAAAGGAAACGGCGGGAGTTTGTGGGTGGGCCGCGTTGGCGCGGTCGGAGGCGGGTTCGTGGTTCCTGGCTCCTTGGGGGCCGGCGGTGGGGGTATTGGGCGCTCTGCATGGGGGGGGCGTTTGGGGGTGGTGGGGGTGTTGGGAGGGGGGGGGGGGGGAGGGCGGGGTTTGCCCGGGAGGCGATTAGGGGGGGTCGTGCGCCGCGCGGGGGCCCTTCTGTTAGGGAGTGGGTTAGGGAGCGTGGGTAGGGGCCTGCGAAGCCTCAACTGGGTGGTCGCCCCTCCGCCTGGGGCGGTGGTTGGTGTCGGTGCCGCTGTGGGTATATGTAGCATATATGGGGGTTCGGAATGAAAAAGGTGAAAAACAGTCCTGTCCCGCCTGAAAGGAGACATTCGGGATTTTAATTTGGATAATACGTGCTTATTTGGTTTTTCCCTTGTCTTCTGTCCCCACCTTGTCCGCCCTTGGGGGGCGGGTGGGGGTGGTGGGGGTGGGGGGGGCCTTGGGGTTGGCGGGGGTTAGTTAGTGGGAGGGTGGGTGCAGGGCCTGGGAGGGTGGAGGGCGGTTGCGGAGGGTGTGTTTTCTCTCTGCTGGGGGGGGGGGAGGGGGGGGGGGGGGGGGGGTCGGGTCAAGCGGGCGAGGGGGGGTGGGGGGGTGGGGAAAAATGAGACGACGTAGGTGGGCTGGGGAGGGGGGTTTGGGGCGGGCGTGAGGTGGGGGGCCAGGGGGCCCGGGGGGTGGTGTTGGGGGGGGCGGGGGGGGTTGGGTGGGGGGCTGGTGACGTAGAAACAGGGAAAATAAAGAAGAAGGAAAAAAAAGCCACACTGGACGGAGGGAGCGCAAAAAAAAAAAAAAAAATCAGAAAGAAGAACTAAAAGTGATATGGAAGAAATAATGGTGGAGGGAGGGAGGTTACGGAACCATAGCGGTGGAAAAAAATCGACGACAAAGAATCAGAATGGAGTATGCTGAATTGAGTGGGAAGGTGTGCTTACGCGTCCATCCCAATTCAGGAGTGGAAAAAAAAGGAAAAAAACGCACTATACAAAGTATCTGAGAATTCGAGAATCAATCTCCGGACGAATGTATAAGAAGAGCGCGGGGCGCAGAAAACACGAAGAGTATGAAGAGAGGGGGAATATAGACCACCCAAAAGAGGATCCCAATGATTATTGGAGTGGACGTGCAGAGCGGGCAATAAGAAAGGGGACCGAGAGGGGAGTTGGGTCTGGAGATGAAAGATGCGCAAGGGAATAGGTGGGCCGTGGGCGGGAAATGAGAACGGCAGAATTGGGACGAGGAGGAGAAGGAACTCAAGAGACCAATTCCCAATCAGGCGAAGGAGGGGTGGCTGGGAAAGCGGACGAAAGTCAAGCTGAAGGCCGGTGGAGTTAGGCACCGCGGGAGCCCCGAATAGACTGGCAAAATGGGCTAAAAGAGCGCAAGCTTAGATGAAGTCATAGGGAAAGTCGCCATCGGTTACCTTCGAGTGGAGGGTGAGAACACAAAAAATGGACAAAAAGTAGGATTCAAGAGAGAAGAGCAGACGAGAGACGCCAGGAGAATCGAAGAACTACGCCTACCGATAACAAGCACCAACCGTATAGAAAGAAGATAAAAAGCAGAGAATGGGAGGAAAAAGGCGGAAAACAGGAAAGAAGAAGCTTAGTTCAAGGAAAGACACAATGAACAAAGAGGGGAAGAGGAAGAAGGGGACAGGGGGGGGAAAGGGGACATAAGAATGTAAGAGCGTCGAGAGGAAAAGAGCGTGTGAACAACAGAAAGGTAGGGAGAACAGCAAAGACAATACAAGCAAGAAGAAAAATAACTCTCTTAATATAGATCATAACAGTGGTTTTAGCAATTGTGTTAACATAATAGAACTGGACGTACCCACTTGCCCTTGAGAACAGGGAGGCTGGGGGGTAAGATAAGGCAGGGATGGGCGGACAGAGAAGCGAGCAAAAGGGTACAAGGGCAGTAGGGGGCCTAAGGAGGGAGAGGAGCGAAAACGAGGAAACGAACGTCCGCGGCGCGGGAGCAGATACGCGCGGCGGGGGCGCGCCCGCTCGGCCCGGCCGGGGAGCACCCGCAGGACCCACGGGCCCACGGCAGCCCCCCCGCTAGCGCCGCCAGCCCCCGACCGCTTTTCCGCCCCCTCGAGCCCGGAAGGACCCCGCCGCTCTACTACGGCGGGCCCCCCCGGGGGCGCCGCGCGGGGCGCGCGGAGGCGGGGCGGCGCGGCGGGGCGGCAAAACGGACACGCCCCCTCCGCTGCGCGCAACCCCCGCCCGCAACAAAAGGGAAAAAAACGGAAAGAAAAAGGAAGAGGCGAAGAAAGAAAGGAAAACCTTCACCTCCCTCCCCTTCCCCCTCCCTCCCCCTCCCTCCCTCAAGACCTGCATAAGCTTTAATAGAGTGTTAAGTTATTGGTGATTTAGTGCAATGTGAACTGTATGCGGGGCCCGACCGCTGCGGGAGGGGACTCTTCCTCCCTTCGGACCAGGTAAGGCCGCCCGCGCTGGGGAACCTCTGCGTGACCAGTTCTTGTTCGGGCTGGCGTCGCTGTGGTCAGCTATGGCGGGGGCCTGACTGTTGCGCTGACGTCACATAGTGGGCCGTGCGCTTCTTGATCCGCGATTTGCCGTGATCTCGCGATGACATGACGTCACCGGACATCGTCACCTCGGAAAGGCGCGAACTCCGGCAGTGTTCCCGCCACCTTCAGGAGGGAAGGAGCTGAAGAAAATGGCCGCTCCGCCAATGTCGCAGGCGGATCTGCTCCGGGGATCATCACTGTCGCATCTGAAGAAGGTGAGTCTCTAGCCTGGGGGAGAGCTGGAAAGCAGGGCAATGTCTGTGGATTTCAGCTTAGCGGTTGCTGGGCCTGGACACCGACACAGGAGTTCTTCGTAGTAGGCAGGGTGTTTTATGTAGAATTCCTGCTAGAGCCCGACGCTGCTGGGGAGGTTTCCGTAGCTCCAGCTCGATCACCAGTGGGCACAGGGACGGGCGTGGGGCCCTTTGCGGAGGACTTGAGGATATCTCTTTGACCCCCACTTTAGTGAGGAACCCCGCTCCCTCCTCCGGCGACCTCAGTGTGTGGGCCATCCCATTCCGCAGGACCATGATGGCACAGGGGAATAGCCACCTGTAACGGATGCTGTGATCCCGCAGTGTTTTTGTGATGTGAGCAAAGGACCGTCTCCGCATTAGGGTGGCAGGGGCCAAGTCCTGATATACCTGGAAGGTGATGTTGTCAAATTCCAGAGTTTTAGCGTCTCTGGCAATCCTACATATTTCCTCCTTTAATCGGTAATGATGCAGGCGGATCACGATATCCCTGGGGGGGTCACCTTTCTGTGGTCTCCCCCTGAGAGCTCTATGGCACCTGTCCATTGCCAGCTCTCTATCTGATTTTTCAGGGAATAGGTGCTCCAGCCATTTTGAAGCAAATTCTTCTGGGTCGGAAACCTCTTCTGGAACCCCCCTCACGCGGATGTTGCTGCGCCTATCGCGGTTTTCAGTGTCTTCAGCCTTCTCTTCCAAGGATCTGACCTTCTCCCGCAGGCTAGTCACCTCGTTTTGTGTGAGGGTTAGGGCAGCTGCTGTATCCTCAGTCTTGTTCTCAATGGAGGCAGTGCGTTCCCCCAGGGCGTCTAAATCCTTCCTCAGTGCCCACAGTTCGGTACGGAAAAACTGCTTCATCTCAGAACAGAATGCTTTGAGGTCCTTCCGTCTGACTATGTCCTCGTCCCCTGCTTCATCTGCGAGGGGGTCCGCATCCGCGTCCATGATGGCAGGCCGCCTTGGGCTCGTAGGTTTGTCTGATGGGGGGTCTGTTTTCTTGCGGAAATATGTGGACACCGGCTGGCTTTTGGTCCGTGATGTACGGCCTGAAGCCATCTCTGGATGTTTAGGGGGGAGATGCGGTGTTTAAAGATAGCGGAGTCACGTAGCTGTTATGGATTATTTATTTGTGCCGGTGGAAGCGGAGCTCTGAGTTCAAGCGTCCATTCTTCCCGCCGCCGCGCATGCGCCTCCTCACTTACACTCCTTTTTATCTGAATTTATCTCCTTTTAATCTTATAATCTCCCATTGGGATCAATCGTTTATCATATTGGACTGTGTCCAATTATTTTGTTCATTATAATTATTTCTGTCTAGTGTCTACCATTTCTGTGAGCCACCTGTTCATGGTATTAACGTTTATTAGTTAGATTTACATATCAGAATTACACTATAAATTTGTGACTATATTGCAAGTGGTATGAACTTTATCAAACTTCATTTCAAGTGTAACTGTAATATACATCCATTGAACATAGAATTTGTAGGATATATGACATTAAACAATATCAATGTATGTGCATGTATTTATTTTCTATTTTTTCACTATAATTATCTTGATATTGCGTTTTTTAACATCTAAAGGAAGCGATAAGTGTGTGTATCTAATTTGGAGATTACCTGCGGTTCAATACTAACATCAGCTACTTAGGTGCTTACCTGATTGTATTTTATACCATCATAATATCATGCTGTATATGGTGATCCTATTATCAAATGAATGTTTATGGGAATGTGCCCCTGTATAAATCGTAGGCACAGTGCTATTGATGATCATGAATTTCAGAATATCACATGGGGTAAGTATCTTAGTCTCTGTGCACATGCGCAATTGCTTTTAAACATCATGTAGTGGCTCTATCTGCCTACACATGCACTGGATGTCCACGAACTGTCTATTATTTGGCGCATGCACAGTAGGCATTATTGGCATCGGGAGGATATGGTTAGATTCTATCTCCCTGCCCAGTAGGGCTGCAAGAGGACTTATTCCTGACGCGTGCGCTGTAGGTATAAGTGCCCTCGGGAAGATCTAATCAGAGTCTCTTTTTCAGGTAATTTTAATGCTGTATCTGACATGAGCAATATGCTAATCATTCCTGAAATACAAATTGTTTCATTTATGCCCGCTTACTTGCGCATAAATAAAGCATGCGCAATGGGGGCTATGAATTGCGTCTCCATGGAGACGACTGCCGTTAAATAGCTTTGCTTCCTAACACTTGCAAAAATGTCCCTGAAGAAGCTCCGTTGCTGGAGGGAGACATGCGTAGGGCACGTGATGATGTAATCAGTCTCCGTTATGGATCCGTTTTAGTTTAGTGCTCTTATATTTCAGCAGGATCAGTGAATTTTAATCTCGGTCATTCAATGTATTTACCTAATATGCCTACAGCTATTTAGGAAGTGAGGAGAATGTATATGGTCTCTTCAGAGGTGGTGTTTGAAGTACATTACTGTGTCTTCCTGAGGCACACTGTGTTGCTACCAGACTCGGTTATAAAATTACCAACTGACCATCCAATATATATCTATTTATTCAGATGGGCAATTAGAGGTCCACTGTTGTGGATTTCTGAGGCACTCTGTTGTTAAACTATACTCGGCTTCAATTGCACTTACTGAGCAATATGTGTGTGTGTGTGTGTGTGTGTATATATATATGTATATATATATGTATGTATATATATGTATATATATATGTATATATATGTATTGGTAGGTCCACACTGAGAGCTGCCGGAGACCCTACATACCAGCATCCATTTTTTTCATGTAATGTTGTTGTATGTTTGTTATGGGCCCATCTTATGGTTATAGGTCTGTTTACCTTTACAATATTGCTTAGACTATTTAGGTTATACATTAGATATTTCTACATAGACATACATAGTTTATATGTTCCTTTAAGGCGCAGCTTTTTTCCTTCTATATATATATATATATATATATATATATATAGTGACAGAAACCAGGGGATGGTAATAAATTCCATATATAGGGCTCCCAGGATACTGAACAGTTTCTATCCTGTTTGGCCTGGGAGTGCAGCCTTATAATACATGCACTCCATCCCACAGTTTGGCAAGCGCTGGAACTGAGGGATGAGAGATCCAGACCAGAGTTTGTCTGCTGCCTGATTTCTGTCACCTGTCATGCTAATTAGAAATCAGGTATGTAAGACTGATTTCCTGTTTGCTCTCCCCCTCTCCCCAAGAGCCTGGAGGCTGGAAGGCTGCTGAACTACAGAGGGGAGAAGCCTCTTTCCCAAACAGGTTCAATCTTTCTGTTCATTTGCAGATCTGAGGAGGCTGCTTGGCCCCCCAGCGGCTGGGGAGGTAAGGGAGCGCTGGGATGGGAGCACCGGGGAGGGAGCGCCGGGGAGGTAAGGTAGTGCCGGGGAGGTAGGGGAGCGCCGGGGAGGTAAATGAGCGTTGGCGACTGGGTTAGGTGGGCCGTGCCGCGCTTCCCCTCCGTCCGGGAGCCGTTTGAGAGCGAGGGGGAGGAGCCTGAAGTTGGCGGCTACCAAAGGTGAAGGAGAAAACCCCATACCAACTACTGGCAAACCTGTTAATACCAGGGTTTACTGGCAGCCCATTGGGTAGAATAGTAGCCAGGGGGTACCCCACTACATACAGTTTATACATTGTAATACACATCTGTAGGCAAGAAGATTTTTTTTTTAAATCAACCAACACTACCTTTGTTACTAGTTTTCGTTTGACACATTCAAACTTCCATTAACATTTGTTTTGCATTTAAAGAGCAAGTCTGAGATACTTTTTCTTTTCAGCTACATTTCTCCTCACAGCAGTTTTCACACAGTGGGTGCTGAATGGGGTGTTCTTTGAATCTATTCTCTGTTTATTGATGATAGACTTGCTGCAAGAGATTAAAAGAGATTATCTGAGGTTTTGCATATTCTGTGAATGCTAAAACAGTTACACAAAAGCATACATGCTGATCCAATAATAATAAAAAAAATTTTTTTTAGATATGTAATTGGTTTGATGAAAGATAATCTTACCTCCATGCATTCTGTTGGAAACACTATTGTGATTACAAAGCTTCTGATTTTGCATCCTAGACAAAAAAAAAGAAACAGTCAAAAAACATTGCTGACATGATATCATGGCATACGGTAGTTTACATCCCTTGCATACTCACAACTAAACGTGCTGCGAGCTGTAGTATAAGGGCAATTATTTTAAAAGCTGCACTACTCCATGAGACACTTCTTCCCATGGTTTAGTAAATATGGCCATTTATGGCCCATTCAAGCATGAAAGGTGTCTTATGAAGTAACACTTTATAAGAGATTCATGGCACTATTTACTAGTCACTCATGCTATAGGACTTAGTATTAAAATGAGCAAGTATTAATATAAATGTATTTTTATAATTTATTTATAAAGTGCCATCATATTCCAGAGTGTTTTTCAAGGGTACAGAAAGACATAAAGGCAGTAAAACAACATAGAACACTATAATACAAGTAACATCCTGGCACAGAAAGTAAAGAGGTCCTTACTCAGATGAGTTTACCATCTAAAGGAAAGGTGAACACATAAGACATAGTGGGGTTAGCGGAGAGATATACAGTATAATAGGCCACAGGTACTGTAACTGATTTTGAAGTAAAAGTGGAATGAAAGAAAGTGTTAGGATGGCCGCCTTAAAAAAATATATTTTATTTAAGGAGGTTTTAAATGTGCGGAGGGAGAAGGCTAGTTTGATGGGATAAAGCATGGAATTCCAAATGATAGGAGCAGCCTGTCCAAACCTTTGGATGCAGGAATGGGAGGTATTAGTGAGGAGGAAAGATGCATAGGCATAGACCGGAGTGTGCATGTAGGAGAAATTAAGTTGGAGATATAAAGAAGAGCTGTATGGTGGAGAGGCATACATGTCAAGTGAGGTTTAGAATCTTGCACTTGAGAAGCCAGTGTAAGGACATACATAAAGGATTGGCAGAGGATTAATGGCAAGTGAGGTCATTGAGTCTGACAGAAGTGTTTAGTTGATTGGAGAGGGGACAGACGATAGAGTGGGGACCAGTTAGATTACAGTGGTCGAGTTGGGAAATTATGAGAGAGAAAATAAAGACTTTTGTTGAATTTAAAGAATGGACAGACAATGTTGGGAAGAGGAAAGTGTCAGAATTTGGGGAGAGACTGAAAAGGGGAATGAAAGAGATATAGAAGTAAGAGATAGGCGGTGGACATTAGATATGGGCTGGAAGTTGGCTAGAGATGGGCAACTTTATCAAAATCTGATGTGTGGATTTTCCACAGATTTTTTGAATCAAAATTTAATCGCACACAGATCTGGAAAAAATTTGAGTGGAATTTCCAGAATAATTTTCAATCCACACAAATTTCATAACATCCACTGATGTGAATGTTGTGAAAATTCTACACTGATACTGAATTCCTACACTTAAATATGAAGAGATAACTTTTTTTAGTACAGTTCCAAGTGTGTGTGTGTGTGTGTATATATATATATATATGACACACACACAAAAAGGCAGTTGCTCACACTATATCTATATAAATAAGTGGTTAAGCCAGACCCAAAAATTAATACAGAGAATCCTGAGAAAAAACAATTTCTAAACACGATAGCCTATGACTAAATAACTAGGGAAACACTGGTGGTGCTGGGGGAAAGAGAAATAAATATAACACACAAATAGACTGAGACAATCCCCTGTGTCTCCCCCTTGGTTTAAGATATATTATTTTTTCTTATGTTCACTATTGTGTATATAAGTTTATTCATTGTATATAATTAATTATTTTTTCTTTTGGGTTTAGTTATATTATTTGTAGCTAGGATCCTTAGGGGGTGTTGTAATCCTTTAGCTCATTTGTATCACCTCATATTTTTGACAGGTGTATTATTACATTTTTGATACATTTAAACTCTTGGTTTTACTTTCAGCGATATTAAATGCATTATTTTTCTAGTCACAGCTTTTTTATTTTTGTTATGCTGCCTAGAGTGTGTTTATGTTTTTAATTTTAGTGTGTCTTATTGCTCGTTATTAAAATCATTTCCTTTTTCTATTTTGACTTAGAATCCAAGTCTTTTTTCTTTATATTAGATTAGTTATTTTGTGGTATATTTAGAGTGCTATTTTGGGGATTGTCTCAGTCTTTTTGTGTGTTATATACATATTTATGTATGCAGTGTTTGACAAACCTATACATTTGCATGCCCCGGGCGAGTGGATGTAACATTGTTGCGAGTTCCTATTGGCCCAAGCAGCACACGTTTGGTACTAGGTGGCGAGTAGATTTTTTTGTTCAGCGAGTAGATTTTTTGGTGATTTGTCGACAAGAGGATAACTCTCGAAAGCTTATCCTATGTCATAAATTGTTAGTCCAATAAAAAAGGTATCAACTAATACTGAAGAACTCATTTATTCTGCACTATCGCAACTGGACTAACGGCTATTTTCTGCGAGCCACGGAAGTCCCAGAATGATGTTCGAGAAGGGGGTGTGAATGACATCAAAGGTTATAGTCTCGGAGTGAAAGTCGCTAGTCATGATGTTAAGGGGTATGGTTTGTAAGGAAATGATCGCGGGCTGCAATGGTCGTCCATCAATGGCTTCAAGACCTACCGGTCGATCTTTGGGTACCAACGGTATTTTATTCTTGAAGGCGAACTTTTGGTCCACGAAGTTTCCTCCTGACCCTGAATCCAGAAAGGCCCGTGTCTGTACTGTGAAGGTCTCACCGGATATGGAGATAGGTAGATAAAACCTCGTAGAGGATTGAGGAGGGGGAAAAGTAGCAGTACCCAGCGTGATCCTCCTTATACTCACTGGGCTTTGGCGTTTCCCGGCTTCAGCGGACAGTTGAATACCAGGTGGCCGTTATTGCCACAGTAAAGGCATAGTCCCGCTCGTCTTCTCCGTTGCTTCTCGATAGGGTGCTTCCCTGAGTCGGTCTCCACGCGGATCAGAGGCAAGTGTGACATAAACCCAGTCAGCATTTTTAATATCAGTGACACAATCTTAACTAATAAATAAGTCTTGGTTTTAAACAAAGGTCTGAATTTTGCCCCAACGTTTAATTAATTTCAACTTTTTATAGATACTAGAATTTTTTTTTAGAAAGCTCACTCCTAAATGGTATTTTATTAAAAATAGTCTAGAAAGGTCCAACTTAACATCAGTTAAACCCACAGAGGAAGACACTATTTTTAAACATTCTAATCTAAGACCAAATTCCACATTCTTTCCATCCTACTGCAAGGGTAATTTTGTGAATTCCTTTTTCCAAATAATTAACAACGATTTAAAAAAAATTAGGTACAAAACAAAATAGTAACAAATATTGTAATCTCAGCGATAAAGAATTAACAACCCTGAAACAACTGAGATCAAATGAAAAATAAATTATTAAACAGGTGGATAAAGGTGTTGGTACGGTCATCATAAATCCGGAATATTACATGCAAGAGGCAAACAGAATTCTTGGGGATTCTGAAACCAATTTGAAGTTAGCAAAAGACCATACAATTAGATTTTTTTTTAAATTTGGAGAACATTTTGATGGATTGCAAAACAAAAGATATTCTTAGTGTTTTTGAATGACATTTTTTACATTACCAACACCTTAGATTACCAGTATTATACTTAATTTCTAAAATTGAATCTCCCTGAAGGACACATTATTTTGGGGATATAACCTCAAATCTATTTCAATATATAGATTTCTATTTTCAAGAATTTGTGGTAAAATTACCTGTGTATTTGAAGGATACCACACAAGTTATCAATTTATTTAAGTAATAATCCCGAAGAACAGGGCATTACTGGCCAATAATGCCCAGGCTGGAAGAGTTGAAGGCTCGAGGCGAAACCGAGGGACTTTAACCCAGCCATGGCATTATTGGCCAATAATGCTCTGTTCTGAGGGGATTATTACTATTATAGGCTAAATGTAGGCTTTTTTTATTTTTATTTATTTACATAAAAATGATAAACAGTTTTGTAGTCATATTGATTTTTATCAGCATGATTGTCTACATTCTTTTGCTTTTACTGCGTTTATTAAAAGGAAATTGTACATACACACAGCCCCCTTCCATATATACACACAAACTCACACACTGCACGCCCTCCTCCTCCACCCACTACACTCACAAAACATATACACACACACCAGCCCCCCTCTACACCCACAAACATACACTGCAGCTCCCTGTAAACACACAAAACTGCAGACACACACACCAAAACACACTGCAGCCCTCCTCCACCCTGTACACCGACTGACACACACACACACACACACACACACACACACACACACACACACCAGGCCACTCTACACCCACAAAACACACAGCAGACAAACAAAACTGAATGCTGCCCCCTCTACATCCACATAACCCACACCAGCAGCCCCCTCTACATCCACTGCAGCCCCCTGTAAACCCACACACTGCAGACACACACACATACACACACACAAAACACTCTGCACCCCTCCTCCACCCACAAAACACACACTGCAACCCCCCCTCTACACCCATAAAACACACACAGCAGACACACACCAAGAAAACAGACTCTGCTGCCCCCTCTACACACACAAAATACACACCAACAAAAGACACACACACGCACGCCAATAAAACTCTCTGCTGGCCCTCATTACACCCAGAAAACACACAACAGACACACAAACCTTTCCTCTCACTCTCCTGTGCTGAGCTCTCTGCAGGCAGGGTGGGGGAGGAGTCAGTGCCTTGCTGCTGCCTCCTGTCCAATCACCTCCCCTGTCTAAGAGCTAATTTCACTCTTTGTGAATGAGAACTGACAGCTGATTGGCTGAAAAACTTGGCAGGGTGCTAAAAATTCTGGGCCATTACTGATTGGTTAAAATTCCAGGCATTATCCAATCACAGAGCAGGGATTTCAATAATGCCCGGAATTTAACAGCTTTAGCCTATAATAGATAATAAGGTCTGGGAAGATGATTTTATCTTTGTCATCTGTGATGTAACCTCATTTTATACTGGTATTAACCATCAACAGGGTTGTGAAGCAATTAAAATTATTTTAGATATCGACTCTCTAATGCAACCGGAAGAATCTGTGTTTTTAATTACTATATTTTGCGCACAATTATTTCTGGTTGAATTAATTCTTTTATTTTCAGATGTGTGGTACCTTTACAGCCATGGGGACCAGGTCCTGTTATTTTAATAATAACCTTTTGGTGCTAGATCCAAAGCCAGGGTGTGCAGCGCACAGCAATAAGGAGGAGCAGGTCTTGCAGAAAAAATAGTCCTTTATTTAATTCATGGTGTGGGACAACAGCAAACCTTCAACGCGTTTCGTTCAAGGAACTTTATCAAGAAGTGCTGTTTAGAAGACACACAAACACACATTCTAGGAGATTGGGAATCTAAACTCAGGGAGAAATCCATTTTTTACCCCACTTTTGCCAAAGGTCCCTATCTAAATATGTTTGAGAACCTTGTGGTCCGTGACCTCAGATTGCTGGCTCAGGGTTTTTCCTTTTCCCCTTCAAGGTACGATAACCTCAACAAGGAGGAGAGAACTGCTATTAAGTCACTTCAAGAGAATTCTGGGTTAGTAATTAAAAATGCAGATAAGGGGGGTGCTGTGGTGGTGCAGAGTAGGACTGACTACTTCAAGGAAGCATTTCGCCAACTGGAGGATGTGTCCTCCTACTCTGTGCTTTCACGGGACCCCACGGATTATTTCCTGAGAGAACTGCTTGAACTTGTAGATCTGGGGACAGCTACACATGTTTTGACTAAAAATGAACCAGACTTTATTATCAATCGCCACCCTATCATTCCCATCTACCACCATCTCCCAAAGATCCATAAGACTTTGGTCGACCCTCCTGGTCGGCCAATAGTCTCTAGCATTGGATCTTTGGGAGATGGTTTGTCTCAATATGTGAATGCATATTTGCAACCTTTTGTTAGGAAACTGCCCTCTTTTATTCTGGACTCAGGTGACCGGCTGACTAAATTAGAACATATCAGTTGGAATCAAGATTACCTGTGGGTTACCATGGATGTGGTCTCCCTGTACTCGATCATTCAACACGATCTGGGCATGACGGCTGTCCGCCATTTCATAGAATGTCCAGGCAGCTCATTACCTACTACCACTTTTATAATGGAATCAATACTTTTTTTACTCACGCACAATTATTTTCTTTTTGATCACAAGTTTTATTTGCAACTTCGGGGGACGGCAATGGGGACAAGTTTTGCCCCCTCCTATGCCAACCTTTTCATGGGGTGGTGGGAGAATAAATTTATCTTTGGAAGCACAAATCTTTATAGACACAATATTATTTTTTATAAACGGTTTATTGACGACCTCATCTTTATTTGGCACGGGAACACTGACACTTTATTAGAATTTATAGAATATTTAAATAACAACACTTTTGATATCAAACTCACTATTAATTATCATACTCATCACATCAGCTACCTGGACATTTTATTTTATATTGACATCAATCAAAAAATACAATCTGACATATACAAGAAACCAAATTCCCGTAATTCATTTCTTAGAGCGGACAGCTGCCACCCCAGATCTGTGATCAAAGGAATACCTAAAGGCCAGTACCTCAGACTGAGACGGAACTGTTCAACTTTTGACAGTTTCATCACTCAGTCTGAGGAGCTGACCAATAAATTTATTGAGAGAGGATACGACAGGGAGACCCTCCAGACTACACTACAGGAGGTCAAGAGAATTGAACGAGCTACAGTAATGCCGTCTGTGACCAGAGTGAAGAGGGGAGGTGTATACACTGAAACAAAAAGAGACAGAAAAGAGGACGTAGCATGTCCACTGTTTATTTCACAATATAGCAAATCCAGCAGTCAAATAAATAAGATTGTGAATAAGCACTGGGAATTGTTACGGATGGATCCAATCTTAAAGAAATATACAGATAAGGGTCCAAAATTTGTCTACAGAAGAGCTAAGACATTGGCTACCTTTTTATCACCAAGTGTAGTATCAACACCAGTAAAGAGCTCAGAACATTTTGTGACAAAGGGATCTTTTAGATGTAATCAGTGCAACATGTGTCAGTTCATGAAACCAGCTCGGCATGTCTTTTCCCACAGTCCACATAAACGCTATACCATACATAATTTTATCAATTGTAACACTACATTTGTAGTGTATTTATTTACGTGTGGCTGTGGGAAGAGATATGTCGGTAGGACCACAAGGGCATTAAAAGTAAGGATGCAGGAACACTGCAGGTTGATACGCAAAAATGATAGGGAACACCCTGTTTCCAAACATTTTTCGGAATGTGGGCAGGGAGGCATCAGTAATTTCTCATTTGTAGGCATTGAAAAGATAATCAGAAAAGAAAGAGGGGGTAACACCGTGAAAACATTAGACTGTAGAGAATCCTATTGGATATTTACATTAAGAACAAGGTTCCCTGACGGAATAAATATAGAATGGAATATTAACCATTTTCTCAAATGAGTATTATGTATTTTGGAACAATAATGTATACAGTATATTATATGCTATTTATAGAAATATACCAAAAGGTTTTATACATTGTGAATATGTCTACATAACATATAGTATGACTAAAGCATATGAATACGTATTTATATGAGAATATATATCAATGCTCTATTTTTACTCTTCAGTAAACGTAAAACAAGTAGACGTCATTTTTTCTATTTTTTGCATTCTTTGCATTTTTTTGAATTAACGAGATAACTAAAACAGTGGGTCTAACTTTCATTATGGTCACGACCTATTGTTAAAATGATCCTGATTTGATACATTACACTGATAACTGGAAGTCTCCATTATTCAGGTCAAGGTATTCCAAAATGAATGTATACATGCATGTAACTCCACATTAGATAGATGTTTATTATTTATATGATTATTATTCTCATCCAGCGGGGCATGCAATTTGCTGTAAAGTAAGGCACGAGACACATTTGTTGCTTTTTTTAAAAAGAATGTTTTTTTGTATTTATCATCTAACCTTTTTGGATAAATACATATTTTTTAACAATAAACTGTCTTGTTTTATATGTTTTTTATATGTTTTTTCTGTTTAAGATATGCATATTATATCACTTGTTTATTATAAGTATTTGAGTCACTGTGTAATTATATACATATATTGCCTACAGGTTTTTATGTATACAGCTTACTGCCTATATACAATTTCACTCCTTTCATTGTTCCCCCAAATGATCCCCTATAACCCAATGTGGCAGGGATGTGATATATTATTTTACCCATCACAATAGGATGCCTCACCGCTTGCGCGGAACATGGAGGAAGGGGGTGTTATCCTGCATGGGTCAGAGGCGTGCATTGCACTTAGAAGCGCCCCAAGGGGCGTTATATGCTGCATTACATGGCTGACAGCAGCAGTGTGCTCCCTGATACCTTGGCGCCGCGCGCATGCGCGGAGGTTTCATAATACACATAGAGCACCAACATGGAGGAAGGGGGCGTATTCTGTCTGGGTCAGAGGCATGCATTGCGCTTAGGACCGCCCCTAGGGGCGTATACATGCTGCAAACACATGGCTGACACCAGCATTATGCTCCCTGACACTCTGGCGCCGCGCGCATGCGCGGAGGTCTCAGAAAACCATAGAGACTATGATAGAGGAGCTGGCGCCGCGCGCATGCGCGAGTACAGCGATTTTTAGTGGTTTAGACACCATCCATGACGTCACGTTTTGGCGCGAAAATAGGGCAGTCAGCTGTATATAAATTGTAGTTTTTAACCTAAACAGCACTTCTTGATAAAGTTCCTTGAACGAAACGCGTTGAAGGTTTGCTGTTGTCCCACACCATGAATTAAATAAAGGACTATTTTTTCTGCAAGACCTGCTCCTCCTTATTGCTGTGCGCTGCACACCCTGGCTTTGGATCTACACTCTAATACAGCTGCACGCTCTGGAGGGGAGACTGGGGAAGAAAGAAGACTCAGTGAGTACTTAACCTGGGGCTACCTAATGAGGAAAGAGAGGGCTGTCTTTGGCAACCCACTCCTACCTTCAGGGTACCTTATGCCCATTTAAAGGCACAGTACCATTGTAAAATACAATTATCACCCAGCACACTCCCCTCCTTTCACATAGTCCCAGCACTATTGAGCACCATTACAAATACACTATAACCTTTTGGTGCTAACCTGGTCCTCTGGCAAAGGTATATAGATTATATAATTTTTATTTGGAAAGTCAACACGGACCTCTTTAAATACTTTTTTTTACATTATTTAAATTGTAATGTTTTCATTTTAAAATGTACAGACGAGACAACAAGTATTCTAAGGCTTGCCTTAAACTAGCCCGGTTACATGCTGGGTACATGCTGGGTGTAACCTGGCTAGTTTAAGGCAAGTTTAAGGCATTTCTGCATTGACTAATGACCCATCGGATTAACACAGCAGGGGTCCCTGGCAGTCCCATTCAAACTGAAGGACTAGACCCAGCATGTACCCAGCATCTACCTGCGTCTTTTTGGTGATTGCCACTGGTTTGTGTTAGAATAACCGTCGGCACTACAGAATCACTAATTTTAATAAAACGGAAATTCAGTTTTCAGATTTGTCATTATTTGTAGAGGATAGACGTGTGCATTGCAAAATCAATTTTAAGTATTTTGACGGCAACAACTACGTACAGTACATAGAAAAGCTCTCATCACCAAAAAGGGTTTAAAAATATACCTTATGGCCATAGGAGAAGATTGAAAAGGAACTTCACATCTGATAAAATTTATCAAGATTAACTAAAAATTCTAGAAAAATGATTTTTAGACAAAGAATATGATCCAACAAAAGACAGGGGTGCCCAATGCTTCATCCAATTGACAACACATATATGGTAATAAGTTAAAGTTTAAATACTTCAATAATAATAATAATTACTTGGTTATTTAGTTAAACCCTTTGGCTAAAGCGTCATAAGCCTGCATACAAACCTCAAGGTATAACCAAATTAATACAGGTCCTACACTACACTGTGAACCCTTCCTTTTACCTCTGTATGAGGGGAAAGAACCATAGATCCTGTTCTTGCAGCAAAGTGAAAAGACCTCCCAAGTTAAAAAGGTGAGGAGGAGTCAGCTCTGGGGGGAGGTGCCACCTACCTCCATACTTACATATGACACACACACACACACACACACACACACACACACACACACACACGGCTGGTTTATAGCTACCAGTCTGCTCTTCTCCTGACAGTAGGCCCTGGTAAACACAGGACTGGCAGGACTAATCCTGGATTTACCCCTAGCAGCTTCAGTGAGTCACAGGGGAGGCGGTGCAACTAGGCCTTGTGTCCAATCAGGGACTCAGACCTGGTTCCTGCTTTTCCTGTGCTTAAGGGGCTGCACTACCAAATTCAGTAGTTGGCTCTACCTTTGAGAGAGACAGGTTCTCACACAGAAGTGCGGATTGGCTGTGCACTTACTGCCAGTTAGGAGTGAGAATATTTCTCTGGCTCTAATAGGGAGACTGGGAAGAGCAAGGACTGCTGTGGGAGCCCTGTACCTGCAGTGAATGTCCAGGGATACATCCTGATGGTGAAGGCCCTAAGAAGTTCCTGTTGTTGTGTATGCTGTGCAATCTGCAGTGTGCAATAATGTGTTCCTGTTTTACTATACCTTCCTGTCTGAGACTACAATCTATCAGGGGGGAGTGGAAGAAGTTCTCCTGCAGAAATTGCTCCCCACATCTCTGGGGCCTGCAAGAGATGGAGGCGCTGTCACCGTGAGTACGAATCAGTTATTACCCCGGAAACCTGTTCTGACATCCCCTATCACCATGCGGGAGACTCAGATTGACTGTGAGCCAGCAGGTATCACCACCACACTCCATGTAGCAGCCAAATCTCCCAGGGGGGGGGGGGGTGGATATGTGTTACATATATTTATGTTACGTGTACATCTGTATTGCCCAAAGGTGGACAGCATAATGGGGCTCCCTAAGAGCTGCTCCCCTCTGCACAGGTAGACCTGGTAGAAGTGATGTAGTCTATTATAATCAATTTATTCAATGATAAAATAATAGTTGAATAGATGACTATATATATATATGTACTGTTCTTGTATTATTCTCACCTGACAAAAGGTTCTGAGTGGAAATGTTGAGTTCTCCAATATTTTCAAAACTATCAGTATTTTCTAAAACTGCAAAGGTAAGTGGAGTTTTACTTTTCTAAGTGCATTTACCTTTTTTATCCTAATTTCTAGAATATATGGCTGGATTCACAATTAGGGTTTTTTCCCCTTTGTCAGAGACGTGTGCAGAGGTACAACCAGGGAGACTGTTTTGGGGAAATGAAACCATGGCTTTTATTCAGCTCGTCACTTTAAACACTACAGTTTAAGGAAACACAAAAATAAATAAACATCCTATCCCTTTGTAAGGGCTAACTTACTTTCCCAGTCCCTCTCTGCAGGGCTGGGAGGATAGGTCTCTTTACAACCTGCAGGTAAACCCCAAAGTCCAAAGAAGTACCTGTAAATAGGGGGCCCTTTATGCCAGTCTCTTGGTCTGGGTTGGTGTCCATTGAGGGGCCACCCTTATGTCTTGCTGGCAGCACAGTCCTTCTGTGCTCAAGACAATGTCTCTTTCTGGCAATACAGTACCTCTGTGCTTAAGAGATATCCCCTGCAGTACAAGCAGGAGGTTTTTCTACCTGTCTGGAGAGCCAGGTATAGACTGGTTAATTGTCTCTAGATGCAATTAAGCTACTCCCTGCTGGATTTCTCAGAGAAATTCAGGCTTTCTATTGAAGCAGTCTTAGACAGGGAGTAAGGCCCTGTTACACCCCTTTTGCTATTTTTTTTGTACCCCAATTGTTTTTTTAAGACAGCTAGCTGCTGTGACAGCTAATGTTCACACTGAAACTCCCCATTGAGCAAAGGCAATGTACATTTATAAGGTACACATTTTGCAAATACTGTACTTGAAAAACATTAAAATATAATAGTTTTTTAAATGTTTTGATATATTTAAGACTACATTACCATATTCTTTTTGCCTTCTTTTCATCATTTTTTTCTGATCTAGTCCCTTTGCAAAACGAATCGAAGAACATTGATTTAAGGGTTAATATTGGCTATAAATGTGAAAAAATCTGGAAAAACAATCAACTTTAATTAGAATCTTATTTTACATAAACATTGCAGTATTGGGGATTATATAGTAAAAAAAACACACAATTTTTTTTTTTGGGAATGACACTCTCACATGGCACCTAAGTTTGGAAACACTGATTTAGTGTAATAGTGGCATTATATTGAAACATTTTTAGGACTACTGGGATCAGATAATTCTTGCTTGCCCAAACAGCAAGCTATATCAGTTACAAACATGGTAGACATTTTTGTGTTATAACATTACTGAAGGTTTGGTAGGCAAAACAGCACGCTGCAATAACACTCAATATCAATACCATTCATCGCTGAACACTTCATTTGAATACATTATTTCAATACACTTAATACATGTATTGACAGAGCCCTTAAAACCCCATCATCTCTCTGCCTTTGTATTCAGTGTTTAGTAACACATTTGAATAAAACATAGAGTACTGGGCCATTAACACTCCATATTCCTTCTGCCTATATGTTAATAGCAAACTATAATTTTTTTATAAACCAGACAGAACCATTAACACTCCATCAGTTGTAGACATCAATCATAATGACACCAATTCCAGAAAACATTTCTATTGTAGTCTACAGCAGTGAGGCACTGTGATCAGAGGATTAACCTTAAAACAAAAAAAGCAATCCTCAGCAAGGCTGTTAAAAAAACAAAATCTGGTGCAACTGCTTGTTTCCTTGGCTATTGAAGTTGGACACAGATTGGGACACAGCAGAGGGGCATAGTGAATTGTGGATTACTGTAAATTTAAAGCAAACAAAGCAAACTGCAGCAAGGCCATTAAGAAACCAAATTGGGAGCTCAATGTTCAACACACAACTGTCCTTTTATTATGTTTAGGTGCAGAACAACATAATTGAATACAGTACATTCTTAATTGAGAAGAAAAAAGTGTCCTCCGGCGCGTTGACTCAGGTATAGTTGTTGAGGATAGTCCAGATAAATGCAAAAGAAGGCAACAATATATCAATAAAGGTTATATACCTACTAAAGTGCTTATAATAAAGTACTTGCACTTACAAATTAAATGTGGCTTGTTCTGATCATTTTCATCCCATCCGGAATTGCAGGGGTTAATCAGGAAAGGCTAGGTAAATTAGATATGGCCTGTACTGATGATTTTCTTCCCATCCAGAGTAGCAGGGGTTAATCAGAAAAGGCTAGGTCTCCAATGTATTCCGAGTATGCAATGGAAAGAAGAGAAAAAGAGAAAAGATCATGGCACACAATTTATTAACAAGAGATTGGTTAGAACAATATTGCTCTAACAGCCAATATATATATTAAAACAGCAGTCCTGCTTGCAAGCCAGATAAAGATCTAGAATCAGCATTAATGTAGGCGTGTGCCATTGTATCATCTCCACTAACCTTCAGAGAGAACCTATGTGTAGGTTAATTACTATTATGAACAGTAACACCTCGTGGAGGAGAAGGACGCGATGCACCGCCGTGCAAACAGAGCGAAGGCTGGTCAGGTGGCTCAAAAAAACTTTATTGCTACAAGTGTAGAGCTAGCAGATACTTTGACGCGTTTCAGCTGATTGGCCTTTGCCAATCATAGGGGTCCTTTTCTCCCCAGTTGTTGTTTATATACTGTATATATAAGAAAACAGGACAGGCACTCAAAAATCCAAAGGTGAAATTTATTCCTCAATGTTCCGTCTCCCAATAGAGCCTTTATCAAGGGCACTTTTTCACCTTTGTCCTGTTTTCTTTTATCAGATGTGCTACCTTGCTGACACCTGGACGGTTTTCACCTTACTACCACCTGTATCTACACATATTGTGTGTCTGGTTTTCTGGACGCAGCATGATATACCTTACACTTGGTTTTGATCTTATAATGTAAGAAAATATTGAGTGGATACATAGAGCGAGCGCTTACATCTTTATATATATATATATGTATATATATTAAACACACAAACCCAGCAAGCTCAAACGCCCACACCCTCCTAATATTGACTATATGTAATGCCACATAGAGTGCAACTGGGCTGTGGCACATGAATTAGGAAAACACAGGGGTGTGCCCAGTGCTAAATCCAAATGACCAAAACATACATGGTATATGAATTACAAGAAAATGATGCTTCATACTATAATTGTGAATGGCTAATAAAAAAAATGGTTTTTAGTTAGAAATTTTGGCCAAAAACATATAAGCTTGCACACCAAACGTCAAGGTAAACCATAATAAGTGCAAGTCACACTACACTTTGTTTCCAATACCTCTGTATGAGGGGACGAACCATAATGATTCATTACCTGCAGCAAGATGAGACACTCCACCATTAAAAGGGGGAGTTGTACGTGAGCTCTGGGGGAGGTGCCACAACCTCCATACAACTGATACCAGTCAGAAATTAATTAAACACACAAACCCAGCAAGCTCAACAACACACCCTCCATATGACTTATGTAATGCCACATAGAGTGCAACTGGGCTGTGGCACATGAATATAGGAAAACACAGGGTGGGCCCAGTGCTACATCCAAATGACAAAACATACATGGTAATAATTACAAGAAATGATGCTTCAATACTAATAACATTGCTAATGCATAATAAAAAAATGGTTTTTAGTTAGAAATTTTGGCCAAAACATCATAAGCTTGCACACCAAACGTCAAGGTAAACCATAATAAGTGCAAGTCCTACACTACACTGCATTTGTTCCCAATACCTCTGTTAGAGGGGGACGAACCATAATAGATTCATTACCTGCAGCAAGATGAAACTCCACCCTAAAAAGGGGAGTGGGAGTTGACGTGAGCTCTGGGGGAGGTGCCACAACTCCATACAACTGATACCAGTCAGAAATTAATTAAACACACAAACCCAGCAAGCTCAAACGCCCACACCTCCTAATATTGAACTATATGTAATGACCACATAGAGTGCAACTGGGCGTTGGCACATGAATAATGGAAAACACAGGGGGTGCCCAGTGCTACATCCAAATGACAACATACATGTAATAATACAAGAAATGAGCTCAATACTAATAACATTGCTAATGCTAAATAAAAATGGTTTTTTGTTAGAATTTTGGCCAAAACATATAAGCTTGCCACACCAACGTCAAGGTAACATAATAAGTGCAAGTCTACACTAACTGCATTTGTTCCCAATACTCGTATGAGGGGGACGAACCATAATAGATTCATTACCTGCAGCAAGATGAGACATCCACCATTAAAAGGGGGTTGACGTGAGCTTGGGGGAGGTGCCACAACCTCCATACAACTGATACCAGTCAGAAATTAATTAAACACACAACCCAGCAAGCTCAAACGCCACACCCTCCTAATATTGACTATATTAATGCCACATAGAGTGCAACTGGGCTGTGGCACATGAATATAGGAAAACACAGGGGGTGCCCAGTGCTACATCCAAATGAAAAACATACATGGTAATATTACAGAAATGTGCTTCAATATAATACATTGCTAAGCTATAATAAAAAATGGTTTTTTAGTAGAAATTTTGGCCAAAACACTAAGCTTGCCACACCAAACGTCAAGGTAAACCATAATAAGTGCAAGTCCTACACTACACTGCATTGTTCCCAATACCTCTGTATGAGGGGGACGAACATAATAGATTCATTACCTGCAGCAAGATGAGACACTCACCATTAAAAAGGGGGAGTTGACGTGAGCTTGGGGGGGTGCCCAAACTCCATACAACTGATACCAGCAGAAATTAATAAACACACACCCAGCAAGCTCAAAACGCCCACACCCTCCTAATATGACTATATGTAATGCCACATAGAGTGCAACTGGGTGTGGCATGAATATAGGAAAACACAGGGGGTGCCCAGTGCTACATCCAAATGACAAACATACATGGTAATAATTACAAGAAATGATGCTCAATACTAATAACATGCTAATGCTAATAATAAAAAATGGTTTTTAGTAGAAATTTTGGCAAAAACATCATAAGCTTGCACACAACGGAACAAATGCAGTGTAGTGTAGGACTTGCACTTATTATGTTTACCTTGACGTTTGGTGTGCAAGCTTATGAGTGTTGGCCAAATTTCTAACTAAAAAACCATTTTTTATTATTAGCATTAGCAATGTTATTAGTATTGAAGCATCATTTCTTGTAATTATTACCATGTATGTTTTGTCATTTGGATGTAGACTGGCACCCCCTGTGTTTTCCTATATTCATGTGCCACAGCCCAGTTGCATCTATGTGGCATTACATATAGTCTATTAGAGGGGTGTGGTGGTGGGGTTTGATGTTGGGTTTGTGTGTTTAATTAATTTCTGACTGGTATCAGTTGTATGGAGGTTGTGGCACTCCCCCAGAGCTCACGTCAACTCCCCCTTTTTAATGGTGGAGTGTTCATCTTGCTGCAGGTAATGAATCTATTATGGTTCGTCCCCTCATACAGAGGTATTGGGAACAAATGCAGTTGTAGTGTAGGACTTGCACTTATTATGGTTTACCTGACGTTGTGGTGTGTAAGCTTATGAGTTTGGCCAAAATCTCTAACTAAAAAACCATTTTTTATTATTAGCATTAGCAATGTTATAGTATGAAGCACTTCTTTTCTTGTAATTATTACCATGTATGTTTTGTCATTTGGACTGTAGCACTGGGCACCCCCTGTGTTTCCTATATTCATGTGCCACAGCCCAGTTGCATGCACTCTATGTGGCCTTACATATAGTCAATATTAGGAGGGTGTGGGCGTTTGAGCTTGCGGGTTTGTGGGTTTTAATTAATTTCTGACATGGTATCAGTTGTATGGAGGTTGTGGCACCTCCCAGAGCTCAAGTCAACTCCCCCTTTTAATGGTGGAGTCTCATCTTGCTGAGGGTAATGAATCTATTATGGGTCGTCCCCTCATACAGAGGTTATGGGGACAAATGCAGTTGTAGTGTAGGACTTGCACTTATTATGGTTTACCTTGACGTTTGGTGTGCAAGCTTATGGTTTTGGCCAAAATTTCTAACTAAAAACCATTTTTTTATAGCATTAGCAATGTTATTAGTATTGAAGATCATTCTGTAATATTACACAGTATGTTTTGTCATTTGGATGTAGCACTGGGACCCCCTGTGTTTTCCTATTGTATATAATATATTAGATTATTATATAATATATATATATATATATATTTTTACAAGTAGCTTGCAGCATATGCTGATAGAATGATGGAGCATTGTGTGAGTGAGGTGTGCAAAGCTTTTCCTTTCTTTGAATAACAAAATAATTTTTTTTGAAATGACATATGCAATAGTATTTTTAGTAATAATAGTAATATGCATTGTGTTTATAGTATCTTTCTTTCCTTGTGCCATATTAAAAAAGAAAAAAAAACAGAAAAAATATTAGATGCAACATAAGGCATTTGTGGTGACTAAGGTTATATCAGAATGGGATTTTGACTTCTAGGTGACCACAATGTTAAATTCAGACCATCACTCACATAAAAGTCTTGAAAATGTATGAATATATTTGCAAAAATTATGTTGTTTGATACATGGGAATATGTGTTCTTTCCTCCATCTCCTAGGTCATACATTTGTGAGGAGGGGACTACAGGACCCACCTTTATGCCTCTGCATTGGTATATGACTTGCCATATATAATAAGTCCAGATGTCAGAAATGTGTACATCAGAGGTCATCCGTGTTGTCTTCTGTATTCAGAGGGGGAATACGCCATGTATTATTAGACTCGCATGTAGGCAAGGGTCTGGTGCTCAAGATATGAATAAAGGAAAAACGAGCATGAAGGGTAAGTTGGAACAAAATGAAACTTAGACAGTCACACTCACAACAATAGAAAAAATAAACACACAAATGAATCTATATATGTAGTGAAGACAGGATGCAAAGGCTAAATTCATTTCCTGCTCCAGACATAATACTGCAGTTGAGTAATACATTGTCCAAATAAGTTAGCTGTGGTGTCTTCTTTTGTTTTATAGAGGGTTGAAGAATTGATGCCGAGTACAGAGATAATCTTATATTTTTCTCAGGGGGCATTTATTTTATTTGTGATGTTCCATCCATGTTTCCAAAAGTTCTAACCACATAAATTGTGCAATAATAATAAAAGAATAATTACAATTCTATTACTGGATAGACTGGAAATGTGAGAGTGTTGTAAAAATATGCCATGTGGTGGTGCTAATGTTATAAAAGAAGAAGAAAAGGATGAATAATTTCTTTTAGACATACAGCAAAGCACTTAAGGTCTTGTGAATGATGGACCGGGAACTGCTAAATATAGCAGTGTCCAAGAAATGAATACATTTAAAAGAGTGATTCAGTCATTTAACCTTCTGTCTACTGGAACAAAATTGTTTTTTAAACATGCTGTATATCTCGCCTTAAAATCAATTAATTAAATATGAAGGCAAAACCAAAATCCTTAACTGTTGAAGGGTTCATACTTACAGATGTTTTCTTTGCATCACATATTATTTTGTACAGTACATACTGTAAACTGTATTTTTTCTTCTTCCCAATCTGTCTTGAACAATTCTTCAAGTGCTGCGGTGAAAAGTTTCAGTTTCATGGGTGTTACGTTTGCGTATGTTGCTGTGTACTGTCCAGAAGACTGACCTGCTAGGCAGAGGTGGAGAGTATAGAACGACCTGAACCTGGGATCTAGAGCCTGAATCAGTAGAATAGTGAGATCTGGTTCTGGGGTCAGTACAGGAGAGAGACAAATGGTCATGGTCACAGTTCCAGGGTCAGAGCTGGAGAGAGGCAGAGAAGTCCAATAGACAGGGGTTTGAGGCAAGAGAAACAGCAATAGGGCTTCCAACAGGAGACAAGGTAGGGAGTACCAGGGCTGGAACAGAGTAACAGACAGGATTCGGGGAACATGAACACAGCAACAGATGGGGTCTGGGAGGACAAGGATAACACTATGTTGTTTAGGCAAGGAGTGAGTGAAAATGACAATATTTTAAAGGTCAAGGACAGGTGTGAGCAATTCCACATCAGTCTTCCTCTTTAGAAAACGGGGCAGGAATTGCAGGAAGCAAAATTGTCATGGTTGGTTTAGTGTGGGAGTGAGGTCACTTTCTGTTGATAGCCCTCTAACTAGAGGCAAAGGGAAAACATCCTTGTCAGCCATCTTGTTTGAGACAAACAAATCTGAGATGTCAGAATTTCAAGGATGCACCGGTGCCGAATGGGAGCAGCTGCAATGGCGTACCCCAATCACAATTGCACTCAGCTCACCCCACCTCGAACCATGCTCACCCCACACCATACCGAGCTCAGCTGAACTCGGACACAGTTCACCCAGCTCCAGACCCAGCTCAGCCCAATCCAGACCTACTCATGTACTCCAGACTCAGATCAGTCCAGCTTGGAACCTGCTCACCTCACTTCAGAACCAACTCAGCCCAACTTGGACCCAGCACACTTGACTAACCACTGAGCTCCAGCCTAGCTGTAACTGGTGCCTTGTTCAGGCATAGCATGGCATTATAGAGTGGTTTTGCAATGGACAATTGTGATGCCGCTATACAGAATACTAAAAATTGAACACCTGTGGCCAGACCTGCCACTGATTGTGCCCAAAAACCACATCTGGAGCCCATATAGTAAGAACATATCACCCTGCTCATTCAGCAAAAATGACTTTGTACCAATTGTCCCATGTGCTACTGACACTAACCTGCAAGAAAGTGGCATCACGACGCAGCTACCTGTGCCTGTTTTTCAAAGAACACCTGTGGCACCTGAACAATGGAGGCATAAATGATCAAGTGGGGATCCAGTAAATTACATCACTCTTGCCAGGGAGATTTACAAATATAAGTTACACGCTACAGGGGACAGCCACATTGATTTGCCCAGTTAATCTCCCAGCATTATGTGCCATTTGAACCTTTTGCTGAGTGGGCCAGACATGTGAACTTGATGAATTGGGGGCTGCGCAATTGTTAAGGGTGTGCAATTGTTTTGTCATTATTTAATCCTTTTTTCATCCTTGTTTTGAAAATTCTGCAGGTTGATCAAATTCAACACTTTGTTCATGTTGAAACCACATCCAGCAAGATAGAACATGACTATTGAATAATTAAGGTATTGTACGCATTCTATTCAATTGGCATATACTTTTACCACACATGCGCGCATATCCAATGGAACGAATACAGTGTATGCATTCCATACAGTTCGCATAGAGTGTACATGCGCAGCAGTGTATCGACACGGCAGCTCATTTTAATAAACGCATATATTTCTTCTCGATTATTTTACATGTGAAACTGTAAAAGAGATAGTCAGAAGAATATATTGGTTGAAGAAGATTGTATTATTGTTAGAATATTGTATTATTTGCCAACGTCTTTCTTTTTTATCTCTCTAATTTACTTTAATAAAAATGTCATAATGTATAAATACGTTTTAGTTATCTGAAGTTTTTTTTTACTATTGAAACAGTGTACGGTAAGAAAGGGTCGATAAAATTAAATGAAGTGTAATTTAGGATAAAGACACATTATCATCACCTATCATTACTGTAAAGTACTATGGTAACTGTAAACTCTATTTTCAAGCCACGGCTCCTTTTCAGTCACGGGCCTTAGACATTGAAAGAAATTCCGGGAGACTACACTTGGTTTATCACAGTGCTGAAAACAATAAGTCTTGCTACATCTGTATTAAGATGTTCTCCATTCGGTATACTGTGCACGATACAAATACATCAGCATGGGCATTTAGTATTATTCTCCCACCATACAGTAGCATTCAAACTCAGATTTAGCAATCTCCCAAATTACTACATACTGTATGCATATCCATTGGGTACCATAAAGATTGTATCAAAGGGACTACTGCAATTCTTGTATCACAAAACCATATTTAATCTTGTTTTATTTATATCTCAAGTTGTCATGAAGGATATCTTATGGTCTTATCTCATAGAGAACATTATAGACATAATCCTAGAATGGTGACACAGAAAATACAACAAAGGTTAAAAGAAGTGTGAACAAGTGAAAATGTTAAAAAAATATTTAAGAATATTTTGTCAGGTGGGGATGGGGGACGAAGAAACCAGTGTATTATCTGAGCCAGCACCCACATTCGTTTAAATATATTGTAACACAGGTTACCATATTGTAAGAACATTTCCAATATCTATTTTTTTATTTTTTTTAAACTTGTTCTTTATTTGAATTTTCTGTAAGAATGGTGGGGGATGGGATACAGAATGAAAAGAGGGTGTCGTGTTACTTTTAGTTTATATACATTTGTATACATACCTATATAACACATTTAATGGGGTAGACATTAACGACATCACTGTTAAGAGAGAACTTAAAATAACGAATACAAAAAAAATCAACTAATAAGACTGGGAGAGGAGAAAAGAAAAAATGTAATTGATTTAAGAATATTTTTCCAAATGCTGGCATATAATAAAAACGTATTATCAAACATACCTTTGTGGAATATGGAATGCTCTCCGGGTCCGCTGTGGTGTTTTATATAGTTATGGATCACATTGGTCTGAGGTTACCTCAGGAGTCATACTTTTTAATTTGTGGGTTTTTACAACTCTCCTATTTTGTGTTTTTCAAATTTGGAGAATTTCCCTGGTAAGATACCTATTTCCTATATAAATTCTCCATATTTTCAATTGGTCTGCAGAGTAGAGCTTTCCAGGGATCTAAGGGGAAGACACACCCGAGAATTGCCTGTGCCATACCATGTGTGGCCTTCCATAACTTTGTAACCTTTGGACACGTCCACCATACATGTACAAACGATGACAAAAAAGAAAAAAGAGCAAGGCCCATAGAGTAGTATAGTTGAGTTTATAGTCATTAAATAGCGGTTATAAACACTCACAGAATAAAAGGTTGGTACAAGCACTTCGGTACTAATAGTGACCGCAGGAACAGGGGTACTTTTACTCGTCTGCTTGTTTGGATTCGCTGATGTTCCGCCCGCCTCCTCTTTCCTCCTCTTTCCAATCGATGCTTCCTAAGAGGAGGCGGGCGGAACATCAGCGAATCCAAACGAGCAGACGAGTAAAAGTACCCTTGTTCCTGCGGTTACTATTAGTACCGAAGTGCTTGTACCAACCTTTTATTCTGTGAGTGTTTATAACCGCTTTTTAATGACTATAAACTCAACTATACTACTCTAAAGGCCTTGCGCTTTTTTCTTTTTTGTCATCCCCTGTCTCTAGTTTCTCCTGGTCCCGAGGTTGGTTCCAGATGCAAAGAGGCTGCATACCCATTTGAGATCAAGATCGGACTCTATATTTGGGAAACACAACAAGCTGAAATTTCATATAGATTAAGTATTATAATTTTATTAATTGTTTTTAAATAATTGCTTTGATTTTACTGTGTAAATCCCTTTACTCTCTTCTTTCTTATATATCAATGTATGTATATGGAAGTTGTTAGGTAAGAGCGCTGGTGAACACACTTGGTAGCAGAGGGGTTAAGACCCACCTGCTCTCAAATGTGTTAAACTCAATTTATAACCCTTACTAATGTACAAACGATCCCTGCTGACCACATCCTCTTGTGCAAAGGGGTGACATATTTCTGAAAAATGTGGACAATCTTATTGGGGTGTAATACCAATGGTGGAGCATTTTATATGCATTTTCTTTAATTAGGACACATGTGGAACTCCTTGCAATCCCTTCAAATATATTATCCTACTCCTCTTGATCTCATTGTTCTCTCAACTGCTCTTCCCATTTTATCATACATGTGGGTTTTATCTCAGTTTCTGGTTTAACCACCGCTAGTATGTTGTATATTTTTAAGATCAGGCCCTTCTTATCTTCCCCCGAAAGGCACATATCGTCAAATACTGTATAGTCATTATATGGACCTTTGCTTCTTATGTAGTCCCTCATTTGAAGATACCTAAAGAAGGTCGATTTATGTAGCCCAATTTCTCTCATTACTGTCTCAAACCCTTTAATTTCTCAATATCTATTTTTAAATAGATGTCCCTGCATGTCCCTCACATCATCCCCCCCCCTGCGTGTCCCTCACATCACCCCCCCTGCATGTCCCTCACATCACCCCACAACCTGCATGTCCCTCACATCACCCCACAACCTGCATGTCCCTCACATCACCCCCCCATGTCCCTCACATCACCCCCCCCATTGTCCCTCACATCCACCCCCCCTGCATGCCCTTCACATCATCCCCCTGCATGCCCTCCATCACCCCCCCTTTGTCCCTCACATGCAACCCCACCCATGTCCGTCACATCACCCCCTATGTCCCTCACATCACCACCCATGTCCCTCACATCACCCCCCATGTCCCTCACATCACCCCCAATGTCCCTCACAACACACCCCAAATGTCCCTCACATCTCCACAAACCACCATGTCCCACATTCACACAAACCCCCCTGCACTGTTCCCTCCTCCCTTTCTTCCCCTACCTCAAGCAGCATGCAGTTGCGGGTGGCAGAAGCATGGCAGTTAAGCAGCAGCACACGCACGCTTAGAGCGCGGGGCATTAGCGGGCTTCGGGGGTGATCGGAAACGGTGGGGGGGTGATTGGAAGCAAGCCGGGATGCGGCCTCGGAGGGGGTTGAGTAATCGGAAAGAGCCGGGGGACGAGGAGAGCCAGGAGGAGTAAAGGAAGAGCTGGGGAGCCAGGGAATGGAAGAGCTGTGGGGGCCGGGTGAACACGAGAAGTAGCTGGGGGAGCCGGGTAAAGGAATTGTGGGGAGAGGAAAGAGAGGGCACACCACCACAAGCACCACCACGGCCGCTCCCCTCAGATTCATTACTCGTCGGCGAAGAGCACGCATACGTACCACAGGGGGTAGGTGCAAATTAAAAATATAATATCTTGCCGAGTGTAGTAAAACGGGTGTACTTAAAAAGGAGAAGTTAACCTGTATTTAACTAGTAATATGTCAAGTTTAGATGTAGCAATGGCCTTTTTGTATTTCTTCTATATACTATGTTAAGTGAGTATCATTTTTTTTTACACACTATGGGTGCTATGCAGCTAAGAAAACTCCGAGTTCGCGACCAGCCTGAAAAAATTAAGCAACGTACGATAAAAAATGAAGCGGACGGCGACGATTAACATAAGGACTAAGCACCCAATTTTTTGAATGAGGATAGTTGTGCCGTATGGCAGCGAGGGTGGGTAGAGCGGGTCGGGTGGGCGGAAGGGGAAGGGCGTGGGGGGCTTGATGGGGTGGGTGGGGGTAGGCTGCGTGCAATGTATTTCCCCCTCCTGCTACGTTCTTAACCTTTACGGTACGCTAGCTGATAGAAAAAAAAAAACCGTCTGTTACCTTTGCATGGAACGATTTGCCACTCACATGCAAGGCGTTACAGGGCGATCATCTGAATAATACACAACATTTTAATTCATAGTGTACATGAGTAGGGGGTCTCCGAGCTGGAACAGCGTACGTGTTCAGGTCCGAGCCCCCGTACTTTAAGGGAAGGATACAGACCCCGTTATGATGGTGTGCCCGGTACCCTGCAGGAATTATACAATGTCCCGTCACGCGATGACGACGGACGCTTTGAAAGTGCAGGGATACCGAGCACCCCATATTGGGCCTGTATCATCCTGAAGTAAGGGGGGTCCTCAGATCTGTAAACAACGCGGTCGGTAGCTCCGGGAACCCCCTGACATCTACAACACTATAAGTGCAAAGTGAACAAAAAAAGAAGTGTAACAAAACAGCAATACCATCAGAGGGTGGGACGCGGGAGGGGGAGGGCTGGGGGGGTGCCGAGCTGTCCAACAATTGATGGTACAGGGAGAGAAATTCCCTTTGTACTCTTGCGGGAGGGAAAGAGCGGGAACGTGCGAGTGGGTGAAGGAAACAGATAGAAGAAGCTAGTGCTCGACTGGATCGTCCCTTGGTTCAATCTTCCTACCCCTCCACCCTAAAACATACATACAATAATGTGCCAAATAACTATTATCCAGATAGGATAATAGATTATTTGCCCATATAAACATTGCATTAGCCATACCTAAATAAAGTCAATAAAAACAGTAGCCAGCTAATCAATCAATACAAGAAGTAACAACACAACAATTATTAATTAAACCATTAACCAATAAACCAATTATTCCTAAACCAACTCAAACTGAATAGTACACTAACCAATCAAATCAATTAATAAACAACATTAATGATGTAACATAAAAGACAAATAAATACATTCAAACAATCTCTGAAAGAACATAAAACGCATTAGCTAACATAATACAACATTAACTACAAACGAACACCAATCGCAAACATTTTATTTACATTAAGCATGAAAAAAAACAAACAATGACATCCACATAAGAACGACATTAAAAAAACCCAACACAATACCAAGCCAGAAATGCCCCCCAAATATTGTAATAATAATGGTATTAATCTGTACTAAAGTGGTACGATTAATATATTATCAGTCAATGTGCCCCCCAAAAAATCAAAAATCAACACCAATGAAAAAACCTGTAAAAAAAAGACATTACAAACATTATTATATATTACTTACCATTAGAAGCCGTGGCCATCCGACTCCCGGGGAAACAGGAGCTCACGTACCTTGAAGGCGTCCAACAGCATCCGATGCCCATCCGCCATGAGATCCGGATCAGGTACCCAATCTCTTTTTTCTTTCTTAAATAAACCTTTTCTATCTTCATCTGTCACCATTTTTGTTCTTCTTTATCTTCTTTCTTCATCGTCAATCCAAAATACCCATGTTAAATCCCAAGCGATGCGTCTCGTCGGCTTCTTGGGCTCAAATGAGGCGTCACGCCTTAAATATGGCTTGTGACGTCACATTTACCTCAAAATGGTTAACAGCCACCTGATGGCTGTCAAACCAGTTCCGACTTAAAATTTTTTTTGACATTACGTCACTTAAAGGGAATGATGCCAGCCAATCAGAATGGCTGGTGCTCATTGCCTTAAGATGACGTCACAAAATCCAATGGCCGGCGTCACAGGGTTATTTCAGCCAACAGAGTGTGGAATTGGTTCCACGATCTGATTGGCTGAAATATCATGTGATGCCGGCTTATGTGACATCATTTAAGGCAATTGAACACAGCCATTCGATTGGCTGGCATCCATTCCCTTTAAGTGACGTCATGTCAAAAAAAATTTTTTTAAGTGAACATGGTTTGAACAGCCAATCTGGTGCTTTAACCATTTTGAGGAAATGGTACGTCACAAGCATATTTAAGGCAGCATGACGCCTCATTTGAGCCCAAGAAGCGACGAGACAGACATCGGCTGGGATTTAAACATGGGTATTTTGGATTGACAGATGAAGAAAAAGAAGAAAGAAGTAACGAGAACAAGAAATGGTGACAGATGAAAGAAGAAAGGTATTAAAAAAGAAAAAGAAGATTGGGGTACCTGATCCGGATCTTCAGGAGATGCATCGGATCTGTTGGAGGCCTTAAGGTACGTGAGCTTCCGTTTCCCCGGGAGTCGGATGGCCACGGCTTCTAATGGTAATATATATTATAGAAGTTATAAATGTCTCTTTTTACAGGTTTTTTAATTGGAGTGTGATTTTGATTTTTTGGTGGGAGGCACATTGACTGATAATATATAATCTGTACCATTTAGGGTACAGATAAACATTATTATTAAATATTTGGGGGGCATTCTGGCTTGGTATTGCTGTTGGTTGGTTTTAATTCGTTCTTTGTGGGATGTCATTTGTTTTTTTTTTTTCAGATTAACAGTAATAAATGTTTGCGATGGTGTTGCGTTTGCTAGTTAATTTGTATTATGGTTAGCTAATGCGTTTTATGGTTTCAGAGATTGTTTGAATGTATTTATTTGTCTTTTAATGTTTACATTCATTAATTTTGTTGTAATTAATTGCTTTGATTGGTTAGTGTTACTATTCATTTTCAGTTGGTTTAGGAATTAATTGGTTTAATTGGTTAATGGTTTAATTAAATAATTGTTGTTGTTGTTACTGCTTGTATTGATTGGATTAGCTGGCTACTGTTTTTATTGACTTTATTTAGGTATGCTAATGCAATGTTTAATAATGGGCAAATAATCTATTATCCATATCTGGATAATAGTTATTTTGCACATTATTGTACTGTATGTGTTAGGGGGGTGTATTTAGTTAGAAATATTGTTTAGTATTTTTGTTGGCACAACATTGGTACCGCAGGCCCGCGGGTACCCCGGGACTCCCGCGGGGACCCCGGGACGGCCACGGGGTCAGCCGGGGACACCCGCGCGACCCCGGCCTCCCTTGGGGACCCCTGCGGGGTCAGCCGGGGACACCCGCCGGCCTGTTGTATGGGTGTTGCGCATGCAAAAAGGTAAACAAAGAATTTTTTCTAAGTCCAGCTTTTTTTATCACCTGCCTTTAGCTGGTGAGCTTTATTCAGCGCAACTTTCATGTACGATCAGTTTGCGTTGCTTAGTGAATCCAGCAGAAGGGCAGGATTCAGCACAAACAGCTGATCGTACGAGCAAAGTTGGACTTTGAAAAAATTTCAAGAAAAAGCCCGTTTTAGAGCGCAAAGTGCCTGTTTGCGCGGCTTAGTGCATAGCGCTCGGCGGAACTTCACGTTCCTAAAGCACTTTGCGCTCTTAAAACGACTTATCACTGCTTAGTGCATAGCCCCCTATATATGATGTGGTGGATTTGGGTTCTGAGCTGACAGGGGATTTGTGTGTTTCTCCAAATGGTGATACCAGTAATTGTATTACTCATCATAGGAGGTGATTTCAACACCATCTTATTCCCATTGGATAGATCAGGCAATAGAACCAGAAACCCATTTGATTAATATTCTAAATGATAATCACCAGATTCTTGGACCGATTCTTGGGAATGAGAGATTATACCTATTTCTCTGATCAATATTCTTCTTATTACAATATTGACTATTTCCTAATGGATATTACTCAGAGAGTACTGATTAAAAAGTGTGATATAGGAGTGTTTTCTCTGTTGGATCACTCACTGATTTTTATAGAGATAGAGCTGCCTAGGAACAACAGACCTAGACGTCACTGGTCTTTAAATAAATCTCTATTACAATTAAAAGAATGAATCATTTGCTCAAACAATGGTGGGAGGAATTAGTAGAGTTAAATGATAACAGTGAAATATCTCCTGGAATTCTCTGGGACACTTCTATGGCAGTCATGACAGGTAAATTAATTGCATTTGCATCATCCAACAAGAAAGAAAAAAATAAATTAAGAGAGAACATTATGGCAGAGATAAAAACTCTAGAACAACAGCACAAGAGTTTTGAAGATCATACTGTACTGCTAACTGTTGTGAAGTTAACAGGGGTGCTCAAATTGAGCAAAACATAGCAAAATAAATATTGGTTGAAACAAACTAAGAGGAAGTCTATGAATCGGGAAATATGGCCTCAGCCCTATTAGCTTGGCAACCATTTAAACAGAGAGCAAGCATATTAATTAATCAGGTTGTCTCCATGGATGGGGTACTATGTACTATATTTTAATTTAAAATAATAGATGCCTTTCTATCATTTAATACTAATCTGTATAACTTTGACAGTAAGGCTTCAGAAACGAGAAACCAGGATTATAAACAGTCAGTAATAACCCCTTTCAAAACTGCTAAAGAAAGTAAAACATATTTAAGTGTGGCTATTTCAAGAGATCTATCCAAAATATATCAACTTAACTACAACTACTGTATATTCCATTACTAGATCAACAATTGAATAAGCGTATAAGAGAGAGGGTTCCCTTCTATCAGTATTTTCAAATCCACAATATAACTCAAAAATCTGGGAATGGGGATGTCTTCCTATCAGAAACAGAATCTCTGGAAATTATTATATTTGATAACTTTAGTATAAAGCAGTTAATGTCTCGAGTTATACGCGGAGATTAATCTACTTCACAGGGGTAATGCCAACTCATAATGTCTCCAATGGCAAGCTGACGTTGGAAAAGTTATAACATTTGAAGACTGGAAAGACATATGAACAGACATGAAAACAATTTCCATATCCACCATTCTAATCCAATTTACATATAAAAAGTGTATAGCATATTTTAATCTCCACTATCATTGTCCAGGATTTATCCTTGTACTCCAGATCTATGTTGGAAATATCTGATTCCAAGGCAGACTTCTTCCATTTATGGTGGTCTGTTTCAAGAGTCACTAGTTTCTGGAAAAGCATAGCCCAAGAAATACAAAATATTACCGATTTAGAGATCGCCATTGAGCCTGAATGCATTCTATTCCAGTAGTGGCCAGAGGATAGTAGAAAACCTAAAGATTCTAAAAACAATAATTAACCACATGCTTCTTGCTGCAAAACTTTTGATTGTGAAAGGGTGGAAGTCCAGCAACTGTCCAACACTGATTAATTGGAGAGCAGGGATATGGGCTATTGCAATAATGGAGAAACCAAGACCTATGGAGGTCGAAACGTTGTACCAATATTTGGCTAATAAATAGGTTAAAAATCTGCAGTGCCCTGTAATGCTTTTCTATTTCATCTCTATAAATAAAATGTGTATTCACCTCAATGTAAAATAGTGAAATCTGCTGCACACCATAAAAAGTCAAGAAATACAGTTATCGGTGCTCCAGCTATCAGAGATAGTCTATAAGTAATCCAAGGTACATGAAATAGAAAATGTGTATTCATCTCTATGAGACAGTTCTGGTAATTTGATAAGCCAGGATGTTGCATAGAGATGTTGGATCAAAGGGGAGGATGGGAGTTGAGAGGCGTTGGATTGTTTGGTGAGCGGGAAAGGGTGGAGTACCAGGTCTGGAGACACATAATCTTTGTTGACTCTGTGCAGGGGAGACTCTGTTCTCCCAGACTCGGTGGAGCCTACCCAGCAGGAGGTATGGGGCTGGCAAGGGGAAGCCGTTGCTCGTAGACACGGTTCCCATTGGCCAGTTTTAATTTCCCACTTGCTGGCTTCCCGAGTCCCTCAAAGGCACGCAGCAAGACGAGCCTCCAGCTTGTGATTGGCTGTTGCAGTTACAATCCATTCTCTAATTGATCGCCAGTCCCCCTTCCATGTTAAACAAAGGACACTGAGGTCTATGTAAGGGACCTGAACAATCAGAGAATCATAAAATCTTGGGACTTTGTCCGGTGAAGCGCTGGTGGGCTTTTCAAAAGTGCTTTGCTTGGAATAGCAAAGCACTCAGCATGGAGTTGCTGGAGAAGCCAAGCCTAGCTGATGATATGTTCTACTGTCATGGCCAAATTCTGAGAATCATCAAAGTCACGGCCAGCGGGGAAAGCAAGATATTGCCTGGAATAGACACCGATATCTTGCTCTGCAATGAACTGGGGCACTTTATTTGCTCCTATGCAGAAGAGGATGCTCCGGTAGCAGCCGTCACCCGGTAAAAAACAATAGGTAACGCTAATGAAAATGAAAATAAAAATAAAAATAAAAATAGGAGTAATGTAAATTGGCCACGTGTAGCTGCCTGGATACGTCTCTGACGTTAAATTGATTTAACCCCTGAGGAAGGAAGCAGTTGCTTCCGAAACGCGTTGGGTGGTCCCCGTTATCCCCCGTTGCCGTCAGCTGCCGTTTTCCATTGCCAGCCCAGCCGTGCAGTTCTGTGACCCACAGCACTTTTGAATCTGCCGCCATTTGGATGAAACGCGACCGCGAGGAGCAGGAGAGTTTGCGGTGCCGTCAACACTGTGACGGGCACTTCTGCGCATGCCCGGACTGCTCAACATCAAGACAGTGATCTCCTGCCCCTGTTACCGCGTGGAGAGACGCGTCCTCCATTTCTACACCATCAGCACGCGGCGAACTCTGGAAATCCATCTGCAAGCTGTGCCGTTCAGAGAACCAGCTACTATGAGAGGGGATACTCTCTAAAATTATCCACTGCGGTTTTACATTCTGACTTCGGTAAGCGGGCAATTCGGACGGATATCGATTGGGTCCTCTAATTGTGCTTAATTGTTGTATTGTGTTTAGCGCCATTGATACTATTTCAGTGACACAGCCGTCACCCGGTGCCAAAGCAGGGCAGTTGCCCAGGCAGAGGTGCTTTTGGTGCCTCTGTCCTACGCGGAGATCATCGCTCTCCAGATTTTGGAGCCAATGTGTCCGGGGGTCCATGAGGAGACCAGGCAGGTGAGCCAGACAGAGTCTATACTGTGTTCTGACCTACCCTCCGACCCCCTTACCAACAAATCCCCCGACCTAGTGACTGAGGGTGGGCAGCCGGAGCTCAGTGAGTGGTTCAGGGAAGCTTTACACTCCGAGCCTGTTTTGGATTGCACGAGACTACGGGCGGCCGAGTTTGCCTCAGAGAGTGGGTTGTATCGATTTCTCTGGCACCGCATGTTGGTCGAAAGTCCCCTTCCATGTTAAACAGGTCTATGTAAGGGGACTACCCGATCAGAGAACCAGACGATCTTGGAACCGTGTCCGGTGAAGTCTGGCGGGCTTTTCAAAAGTGCTTTGCTTGGAATAGCAAAGCACTCGGCACAGAGTTGCTGGAGAATCAAGACTAGCTTAGGACATATTCTAATGTCACAGCCAAGTTCTGAGAATCACCAAAGTCACGGCCAGCGGGAAAAGCCAGGTATCTCTCCTGGAGATAGTACCGTGGTGTTCCTGGATGTGGAGCAGACAGGGTAAGCCTTCCTGAAGCAGTCACCCTGCACCTAGTGAGGCTAGAGACCCCCTCCCCCAGACCCCAGTTAAGCATTGTATTTCATTGTATATCTGCTGCTTTTACCAGAATAAACCCCATGTTATTCCACTACCTTGTCCTGCCTAGTGAATTGATCCAGAAGGTAATAGGTTTAAAAAGCACTGGTCTCCTGTGACAATGCTTTTAGCAGTTGTGTCAGGTATTTTGTAACTCCGACCATCAAGGCAAAAATTAGTTAAATAAACTTCATGAGTTGATCACAGGACACCAGACATCATCAGAACTACTTTGTAGGGTAATTAGTTCCCATCACTGTCATACATTTGAACATATTGTCCAGGACAGGGGTGGCATACTCCAGTCTTCAAGGGCCACCAGCAGACCAGGTAATAGGAATAGCCCTGCTTCAGGACAGGTGGCTCAATCAGTGGCTCAGTCATCAACTGAAGCAGGGATATATTGAAAACCTGACCTGTATGTGCACCTTGAGGACTGGAGTTAGCCACACCTGCTCTAGGAGATATTCATGACTCTAACAACTGATAGAAGAGGAGGATATATCACAGTTTGTAAGGTCCCCACATTTCTTGGCTTATGTATAGGAGGGTGGCAGGGTGGATGGATCCTCACCCTATGCCTCTCCAATAGTTCACAGTTCTCTACAGCATGGGGGTAAGGGGTTTGAGTTCCCTAATCCCCTTTTTGATTTGTTGTAAGGCTATTAGGAAAGTTCACACCATCTCCCTGTGGTGCACACCTTGTTGAGCGGCAAGGTCCAAGCGTTGAAAGGGGAAAGATCCACGGACTCCCTACTTTCTCCTCTGACCAACACTGTGGCCTTTCAGCTGTGCAAAACTTCACACGGTCACTCCTCTTACCACCCAGAGGTTGTTCGCCTCCCATGGTATGCGGTGGCTTAAGCCAGTGGCTACAGGTTAGTAGTAGGGTGTGGGGGGTGGAAGGGCCCTCAAATGATTTCTACATTCCTAGAGAGGATCCTGTGGCAAAACACCTAAGCTTCAGATGGAGGGCACTACACTCCTTTGCTGGCTGTGCTTTCCGCTCTCCTCTCCCACCAGAGCTGTGGCCTCCCAGATATATGGTGTTCAACAGGATCACTCTCCACTCCTCCCAGAGGCTCTCCACCTCCCCCAATATGCAGTGACTTCAGCCAGGGGTTCCAGGTAAGAAAGGGTGGGGGCTGAGGCCTAAGATTTCAGCAAGGCCTCTACTTCCAGAGCCTGCTGCATAGCAGCAATGCCAAGGCAGCGGTGCGCAAATTGGGGGGCGCGTCCCCCAGGGGGGCAGGAGAATTTCTAGGGGGGGACGCAGTGGTTACAAAGGTCCTGCGCTCTTCCCCGCAGAATTTAAATTAAATGCCAGCAGAGGTGTGAGGCCTCTGTAACTCACTTACCTGCTACCAGCCGGGTCTTCGGCGACGCGTCACCATGGCAACGTGCATCAAATGACGCAATGGGGTCACGTGACTTCACATGACCCACAATGTCATTTGACGCTGAGCCATTGGGAGAGGGGGGCGCAAACCCTGCGGCTCCCGGGAACGGGGCCGCAGCTTAAGAAGTTATCGCACCCCTGGCCTAGGCCACAAAATGGAAATACTGCACCATTTCAGGTATACTGAAATAAAGACGCTCAATTTGTATATTGGCTTGTTCCCCAATTTGTTAGCATACCAATTCTGCTGTTCTCTACTGTTTGATCCACAATATTCTGTATGGATAGTGATTGATATCTCTCCGTTGAAGAGCTTTACCTGAACACATTTTTGTTTATTTTTGTGATACCTTGGTTTTGTATGGTGATGTTACACAAATATTTTACAATTTGCTTGCAAGAAAAAAACAAAACCGGTCTGTGAGTCAGTACGATGCATATCTTTAACCTGGGCTTTCCTGTAAAAGCTGTATAAAACAGCAGGCGTAAACTATAAGGTTTCCATGTTAAAGCAGATAAGAATCAAAATGTGACATACTTTGGAGTAGATCAGCGATGCGCAAACTGGGGGGCGCGCCAAATTATTTAGGGGGGCACATGCTGTGCGGCGAAACCTGGGGGCGGGCAGAGCAGTGCGTGGGCAGCCTAGCAGCTCAAGCTCTGTGTTGCTGCTCCTCTCTGCTTTCCCGTGCTTGTTGTGGGGGCGGGGCTTCACCCTGCACACAGATAAGCCCTCCTTCTCTTCCTGGCTGTTTACCCATGCCGGAGCATGCTCACAGTGGTACCTTGGGGGGGGAGTAGTGTGTTGTGATATGTGTGTGTGTTGTGATTAAGTGTGTTGTGATATGAGTGTGTGGTGTGTGTGTTGGGATTGTGTGTGTTGTGATTGTGTGTGTTGAGTGTGTTGTGATGTGTGGTGTGTGTTGTGATTGAGTGTGTGGTGTGTATTGTGATGTGTGTGTGTGTGGTGTGTGTTGTGATTGTGTGGTGTGTGTTGTTATTGTGGGTGTGGGTGTTGTGATTGTGGTTGTGTGTGTTGTGATTGAGTGTGTGATTGTGTCTGTGTTGTGATGTGTGTGGTGTGTGGTGTGTGTTGTGATTGAGTGTGTGTTTTGTCTGTGTTGGTTGTGATTGAGTGTGTGTGTTGTGTGTGTTTTGTCTGTGTTGGTTGTGATTGTGTGTGTTGTGATTAAGTGTGTGTTTTGATTGAGTGTGTGTTGGATGTGATTGTGTGTTGTGGTTGAGTGTGTGTGTTATGTGTGTTGTGATTGAGTGTGTGTTGGTTGTGATTGTGTGTCTGTGCTGTGTGTGTGTGTGTTGTCTGTGTTGGTTGTGATTGACTGCGTGTTGTGATTGAGGGTGTGTGTGTTGTGATTGTGTGTGTGTTTTGTGTGTGTTCTGATTGAGTATGTGTGTGTGTTGTGTCTGTGTTGGTTGTGATTGATTGTGTGCTGTGTCTGGATGTGTGTGTGTGTTGTATGTGTGCTGTCTGTGTTGTGATTGGTGGTGGTGTATGTATGGGTGTTGCGATTTAATGCAGCGGTGCAAAAAATGGGGGGCGTACACTCTCCCAAGCTTGACGTTTGGGGAGACAAACAAAATTGACTTTGAAGCGCGCTCAGCAGCAGGTTAATTTTGCAAGCGTGAGCTGTTGAAATAAGTATTTAGATATGTTTGTATTTACATTGTATACCGTTTAATAAAGGTTTTTTATTTTTCATGTGATTTTGATAACATTTGGCAGGGGGGGCCGAGAAATTTCATGGATGAAAAGGGGGGTTCGGCATAAAAGTTTGATCACACCTGGAGTAGATAATCAGAAGTGTGCTAAATAAGGGAACAACGTTACTTTACCTAATTAGCTAACATACCTTAATTTCTGTCTTATTAACGGGTATCTTCAAGGCTAATCATATGCAAAGTAAGGTCAGTTAGAAAAACTACCAATGTAACGTTACCTAGATGAAGGGGAATTATCATAGCCTAAAAAAATACTCTGCACAAACGCGCACTGGTAAAGAACGTTATTAGGGAACGTTAGCAGACAACAGCTACTGTTTAACTATCAGCTTTGCCCGGCTAACGGGATCTGTTAGTGTCTTGACCTGGGCAATGCAGGAAAACATGGACACAATGCCCGACAGCTCTTTCCCAACCACACAATGCATACTTTTTAAACATGTTAAATATGTTTCTAGCTGTCTAATGCATATAGTTACTCTATGTTTATTAAATATTATATATATTCTATTTTTTGCATTTTCATTTTTACCCATACCGGATCTGTGTGTAATTAAATATTATTTTGGTTACTTCTGTTTCCTTGAAAATTATTTTCTCCTATGTAGATTAATTTTAGTAAACTCATACTTTATACCATAAATGACAAATACAATAGTAGGCCAAATAAACATATCTGACATTCACTTTCATCATTAAACAATATATTATACTATAGTTGATCCCTTCAAAAAATAAAAAAACAATTAATATTAATTTATTGCTGTGTTTCAGCCATTTATATGGAAATTTTATTAATTAAGCAAGGAAGGCTAGGTGACTGAGCAGATTAAAACAAACACAATGATGCCAATAGACACAATAAACACAATATACAGTATGACAATAAAAAACAAGAGTACTCTTGAAAATAAAAAAGAAGGGAAATGTGACCAAAAAATGTAAAATATATATATTGCCACCGGCGCAATTTAGAAATAAGACAATGTTAAAGTAGATCTGTCAATAGAGGGTTAATATGACTATATACCTTTGAAGAGGGTGAGAATAATATCTCTACTTGTAACAATTGGATTAGATACAATATATCAATGTTTGAACCACTTGCAACTTTGTGCCATACAAGACATTAACACATTTGCTACTGTATGAGAGAATGGAGAAAGTTGGAAATAGATCACAATGTCTCTGTGCTTCTACTTACTCAGGCCCGCACACTTTAGTGCTTCGCTGCTTGCCGCATTCCCCAGAGCTTGCATTTTTCTTAGGTCGCGCCTCCGTCAGAAATGCTGATCAGCTCTCCAGTTGCTTCACCACAGCCTGCGCTCAGATACTCTGAGCCTCTGACTTCTCACCAGTGGGAACTCCGTTAGCCGCTCTGGCTGCTCTGCTCTGCTCCCCTCTCCCAACCATGCGCAAAGGCAGGTGAGCAGATACTCAGTGTGTACTGTGTTGCATTCCAAGATCCATACAGGACTTTCCATTTAACCAAATCAGATGCCTTACTTAGTATGCATAGGCTTCTCCCAAAGATGAAAAATTAAGCACACGCCAGCTGATATTTTTTCAAAAAGCTGTATTATTGCATACAATAAGGGACATATAGAAAGTAGGTGACAATCTATTAATCCTACGCGTTTCGGCTTTAAACAAGACTTCTTCGGGGGGATACATTTCTTAAATGAACCTTTTGGTATTTATACCTTTGTTTATGCCACTATTGGTTAATTGAAAAACCAAACATCCATTTCTGGTTTATGGATTCCTACCAATAGAATTGTCTAAGGCATAAAGTCATTAGGGAAAACATCTGTTGTTAATCGATATACTTAAACACTTGTATGAGATACATTTAAAACACTTTTAATAAGTAAACTCCATAAAAATTAAAAATCACAGATCTAAGCACGTTCTAAAAGGCTAAATGAAGAATTAGATATATTTTATCTTAATGCTATATTTCTTAAAAAGACTAAAAACTATTTTATAGTTGATGTTAATTATTTTAATTTTTACCCATCCCGGATCTGTGTGTAATTAAATATTATTTTGGTTACTTCTGTCTCCTTGAAAATATTCTCTCCTATGTAGATTCATTCTAGTAAACTCATACTTTATACCATAAATGACAAATACAATAGTATGCCAAATAAACATATCTGACATTCACTTTCATGATTAAACAATATATTATACTATAGTTGATCCCTTAAAAAAATAAAAAACAATTAAGATTAATTTATTGCTGTGTTTCAGCCATTTATATGTTCCATCAAAAGAAAAATACAAAGGTGGTCACAGCTTTGAGCACAGCCAGGGTTAAGATGCATAGCCAGTAAACCAACCCTATATAGATATACTATGAGATATATATATATATATATATATCTTATATATCTATATATATAATATATATATATATATATATATATATATATATAGATATGGCATAGCCAGTATAACCAACCCCACACTGATGAGACCCATTAAGGTCGAAACGGCTGTCTGTGGGTGGGTTTACTGGCTATGCATCTTAACCCTGGCTGTGCTCAAAGCTGTGACCATGCAGCAAGCTTAAGCCCAGAGGGAACCATGTTAATGGGTTTGAAGCAAAAGGTGGCACGTGTGCTCATTTGCATGTTATTTCCCAGAAACCCTTGCTGCAGTGTAAGGACTGTGTGCTGGGTGATAATTGTGAAAGGCGGGGTTGCAGACCTGTCTAAGACATGCAAATGAGCATATTTATATATACAGTATATATATATATATCCACATAATATTAGTGAAATGTGAATATAAATAATTTGCTACTCATAACCCAAAAAATGAACCGTCCTCCTAATTCCATGATCTGGGGAGCACAGAATCAAAGGTAGTCCTCAAGATTAAGATACAAGTCCTCTGAATGATGACCATGGTACCCTGATTTACAGTATCTTGACCTGGAGGCCGATAGTTTATCACTTATATTTAGTTATGCAATATATTTTTTAAATTACAATGATTAACTACAACACAACACTGTATTGTTTCCTTTTATATACCTGTATTTTAATTAGCATTATAATCTTTTTGTTTTTTTTACCTTATTCACTATATAAAGTCCTGTCAGCTTCATGAATTTACACTTCTCTATGATGTGTTCTAATTAAAGCTCAGTAGAAAATGAACCACTGGCTCTTTTAAAGAATCATGCTGAGTCTTACTTGCTTTATGAAGTCTGTTTTGAAATGTGTGGCTCATGTTTTATTTTCTTAATGTTCAAAAATGAATTAGACATTCGAGACATCAGATACTGAAACAGAAATGTACATTAAGGTTAAGAAATATGTAAATTTACATGACTATTCATTATTTAATTTATGTGTTTGGTGTTAACGTACAATGTCAGAGGCAGAAGCATTATTTTGATATGAGTTGCTGGCTTTTCTGGGCTGGCGTTGACGATATTATAGCAGATTCAATTTTTACGGAGTTCCTGAGGTCCTCAGCAAACTCACTGAGATAATTTTAATGTACACATGCAGCAAGACTAAATGTCCCTGGAACCACGGCTTAAAAAGTTTAATGCCGCAGCTCCTGAGATACTGCTGCGCGACTTTGCTGTGGGGGGTCCAGGCTTCCAGATTGGACCCTCCAGAGTGATAATCCTCCATTCCTGGTGCAGTTGCATTCCTGTGGCTTACCCGGGTGCAAACAGCAGTAAGTTTTGCTACATCTGTAAAGTTATGTCTGTAGATATATTGTACTTGTGTACTTAATGTTTGTTTTAACATTCAACAGTGTCTCCTCCTTGTGGTACCCACTAAAAAAAGTGTGTGTGTGCCGAGCACGCGCATTTTAATTGAAATTTCTTTGTCTTTTGTCACTGTTTTGTCACAGAAATTGTATTTGTGATGATGTTTTTCATTAAAAATCCAAACACAATGTCAGTGCCAAAACGCAAGAAGTTTGACTTAGAAAGTGTGTTTTAGCTATTTGCACTTCTATATTTATAGTAACTGTGAATTCCTCATGTGTGTGTGTGTGTCACTGTGTGTGCGTCACACAGTGTGTGTGCGCATCAGTGACTGTGTGTGCGCTTCAGTGTGTGTGTGTGTTTGCGTGCGTCAGTCAGTGTGTGTGTGTGTGTGTGTGCGTGCGTCAGTGTGTGTGTGCACGCATCAGTGTGTGTGCACATCATTGTGTGTGTGCACACTAGTTAGTGTGTGTGTGCACACGTCAGTAAGGGTGTGTGTGTGCGTGTCAGTCAGTGTGTGTTTGTGAAAGTGCGCATCAGTCAGTGTGTGCGTCACTGTGTGTCAGTCAGTGTGTGTGTATCACGGTGTGTGTCTGTGTCAGTGTGTGTGTCAGTGTGTGTCAGTCTCCCCCCCTCCTTCCATTAGTGCTGCTGCGGGGACATGGCGTGCTGAGAGCTCTCCCCCCCCCTCCCTCCAGCAGTGCTGCTGCAGGGACACGGCGTGCTGAGTGCTCTCCCCCCCTCCCTCCAGCAGTGCTGCTGCAGGGACACGGCGTGCTGAGCGCTCTCCCCCCTCCCTCCAGCAGTGCTGCTGCAGGGACACGGTGTGCTGAGCGCTCTCCCCCCCCCTTCCTCCGGTGGTGCTGCTGCGGGGACACAGTACCCGGATCTTGCAGCCCCCGCCCAAACAGGAGAAGATCTTGGGGGAGCCGGGGTACAGAAGTTATGTACAGTTAGGTGTAGGTGTGTGTGTGTGTGTGTGTGTGTGTGTGTGTGTTCCTCTCCGGTGACTGGTGGGAGCTTGCAACACTGACCTCGCTGATGGCCTCTTTTGCCAGCAGTGACGTTACTTCCTGCACTGTACTTCCGTCACCATCAAGACAATTTACTATCAGGGATATTTTCATGTGGTAGGTGCCGCTAAAGAAGTTTCACTTTAAAAGATCAAGGAGTTTGACTGTAAGAAAGTGGGGTTTTTTTGGCAGCTGTAAAAGACTATAAATGAATAAAGCTATTTTCCTTTGGCCTACTAGTGGTTAACTCCTGATACTGTATCTTTCAAGTAAATTGAAGAACCCAAGGTCACTGCCTGCCTTCCTCTAGTAAAAAATCCTGTAGGAGTTGAGACAGAGAGAGAATTTGCAGTGTAAGGTATTTGCGCTCTCACCGAATGAGAAAGCTGCAGACGTTTGTGCAGTGGAAACTATTATGTTTTTGTTTTGCTGGGAGAAGCTGGTACCCAGACCAGCTGGTCCAGGGAGTGGTTTAACTAGGAAAAACTGGAGATCTGAAGCTAGCTGAAGTTAATCAATACTTCTATGTGAGTTTCTGCAAGCCATTTTATTTTTCCTTTTTTGTTTAACTTGTTCTCTGCTGGGCTATTGTATAGAGAACCACGTACAATGGCTTGTAATGGCCCCATTGGGAGCTTGTATAAGCAGCCTATAGCTGTGCAAACCAGTGATTTTGTCTGCATTTTACTGAAAGCCTGCATTCAATATATAGACCATGACATGAATTGACCTGCTCTGCCAAAATGTAGAGATATAGGTGCTAGAGAGTGAATAGTCTATATATTAACAAACAAAAACATATTCCTCATAGAGATTGCACTCAATATCCCTTATAAAATATTTACTCCATAATACTTAACTTTAATATGAATAAAGGAATAAAAACATGAAGACGAAAGTCCTTAAAAAAAAAAAGATAAAATAAAATAAGGAATCATGATCCTGAATAAGTTAAAAATCACAAACGTTTATTACAAAAGTGTTATGTATCGTGTAGTTTCAGCAGTTTTTATTAATAATGTGCTTCTCTCATTCAAGTTTGATATCCCCATTTGTCACTGTTCCGTAAGCCCCACTGTTTTTTGTGCCTATTATAAATAGAGATGTCATGTTTCTCATTCCTGAAAAAAATGGTTATTGTTGCTTATTTTCTGTTGACTTTGCTTCTGTTTAGAGGTGTGTCTTGCTTTCATTATCAGAAATTATCTCGCCAAACATAACGTTTCTCTTTGAGGTGAAAAAGTTCTACCTTTGACTCGTCTTTCCAGAGAACATTGTTTCAGAAGTCCTGTGGATCATCTATGTGCTCTTTGGCAAACTGCAAATGGGCAGCAATGTAATTTTTAGAGAGCAGTGGTCTCCCCCTAGCTTTTCTTCTATGAACACCTTTTTTGTTCAGTTTTTTCCCGATATTTGAGTCATAAACACTCACATTAGCCAAGGTGAGAGTGGCCGGAAGATCCTTTGATATTACTCTGGGGTTCTTTGAGACTTCCTGGATGATTTGCCTGTTTGTTCTTGAAAAGATTTTGATAGGATGACCACTAGAGGTGACCACTAGGTAGAGTGACTGTCGCCTTGAACTTTCTCCATTTGTAGACTATCTGTCTTAGTGAATTGGGGCAGCCCCAAATCCATAAAAAATGTTTTTGTAACCCTTTCTAGACTGATGATAATCAATAACTGCTTTTCTGAGGTCCTCAGAGATTTATTTTCACCGTGGCATTGGCGTGTTTCCACACACATGTATGGTGAATACCAAACTCAAAGTTTCTGATCTTTAGATACTGTAGGGTGGGGCCTCCCAAACACACCCCTGAAGTTCTACCTAATTATTTAAACACCTGATTCTAATTATTACTTTTAATTTAGCTGATAAAACCAGGGTTTCACTTAATTTTGCACATACCCTGACCCTTAATTACTCATTGTTTATCTAATTCATGCATCATTTTGTTTCAAAGGATCTGGAATTGGTTAATATAAACCCTATTGGATATTTAAGAAAACACTGGTTTTGATTCAAGACGGTTATCATGGGAAAACTATAGAATCAGGTCCATCAGTGCCACCTTTAATCATGGAGAAGTGCGGATTAAACCTGCGGTAGTACCCTGCTAACGCCAGAAGAGAGCTCACCTTCGTCTTTGTGGGATGGTAGTTTATCTCAGACCACTTACTTTACTTTACTGGTTAAATGTCTTATTCTACCCACTCCCATGACTTGTCCAAGGTACTTCGTTTCTGGCTTTCCCAAGGTGCATTTTGAGGTTTGCGGTAAGGTTCTCCTTCCATAACAACCTGAGTATCACCTTAAGTCATTTTTTATGTACTCCATATGCCACTGAATAGTTCATATGGGGATGCAACATCTTGCCCATTAATCTCTGTGGCTCCGTGCAGCAGCATATTTACAAATGGGTATAGACAAAAGGTGAGTAGCGAACACGGTTTTGTTTCTGGATTCACTTTCCAAAGGAATTTTCCAATATCTCTTCATCAGATCAAGAGGGGTTATGTAGTCCGTCTCCCCTTAGGAGCCAAGCAACTCATCCATTCTGGGCATCGGGTATGAATCGAACTCTGAAACCATATTTTCTCATCTACATTGGGTACTATCACAATGGTGATGGTGATATTAAGCTAAACTAAAACATATACTAAAGCGCTCAACCTATTAACCTAACTTAACTACCTACTTGTGATATATAAGTCTCTAATTATTAATTCCTCTATAAATGAATTTATAATGAATATGAACTGAATCCTGCAATCTAATTATTAAACTGAGGAAGTGGCTGCCTATGGACGAGAATGACACACCTATCCACAAGGAATGCACAATCAATACTGAACAAACACTACAAAACATACAATAAACATAAATGTCCTTGGCGAACTTTGGTGAATAACCGACAGTAGAGAAGTCCAATGTGGTCCCTTGATGATAGGGATATTAAATCCGGAATCCAATCTTTTATGGAGCGTCCTTAGAGGTAGTTGAATCAAATCTGTAATGAATAAACAGAACAACCATTGCGCAGTACTTTTGTCAAACTTCAACTCCCCCCACCGTTGCCAGCTACTTACATATTTTTTTATAAAAGGGCCTCAAAAAGGTATCTTTCACTTCTCTTCTCGTACCTGAAGTTTCTGCTATGTTGCCAGGTGGATGACTCCTCTAATAGAGGGAGGCCTCTCTCCGCGTGATACAGGAAAATAAGGGAATCGGGCCAATGGTGATGAACGTACAATTTTAATCATAAAAACAAGACTATAAATCAGGTGCACTACAATGCTATAGTCCCTAATACGTGGTACAATGTGCCGTCAGCTGCGCGGCAGGATGCTGGGTTGCTGCAGATAGGGGTGAGATCACGTGTGACCCCGCTTCGGGCCTCGATTCGAGCGCCTCGTCTACACCGATGATGTCACTGCTCAATCCCCTTTTCCTCCGTGTTGACGTGGACGTAAGCAACGACCACTGCTACAGAAGAACTACACCCTACGCGCTTTCGTGACTGCTGACTCCTGAGGAATGACGTCAGCAGTCACGAACGGGTAGGTGGAGTTTCGTAACAGTGGTTACGTTGCTTAACGTCCACGCATACATACACGGGAAAAGGGAGCTGAGCAGTGACATCATCGGTGTGAGACGAGGCGCTCGAATCGAGGCCAGAAGACGGGGGACACCGCTGAATCTCACCCCTATCTGCAGCAAACCAGCATCCTGCCCGCAAGCGGAGCCACATGTACCACGTCTATAGGGACTATAAGCATGTGAGTGCATGATTTATAGTCTTGTTTTTATTGTATTAAAATGACGGTATCATACCTGTGGCCCTATTCCCTTATTTTCCGGTATCACTGGAGAGAGGCCTCCCTCTTATTAGAGAGAGTCATCCCACCTGGCAACATAGCAGATAGAGGTGACGGAGAAGAAGTGAAAGATACCCTTTTGAGGCCCTTTTATAATCATTTTATGTAAGTAGCTGGCAAACGGTGGGGGAGTGAAGTTTGACCAGAAGTACTGCGCAATGGTTGTTCTGTCTTTTATATCAATACAGATTTGATTCAACTACCTCTAAGGACCTCCAGAAAAGATGGATTCCGGATTTAATATCCTATCATCAAGGACAATTGGACTTCTCTAACTGTCAGGTTATTCACCAGATAGTGCGCCAAGGACATTTATGTTTATTGTATGTTTTGTAGTGTTTGTTTACTATCACAATGGTACTGTACAACCAACAGTCCTTGAATTCATTGCATGCTGGCTTCGCTACAGCCGCGGGCCCTTTTATTTAAACACTTCTCCGATATTTTCCGGTGACTTTTTCCGAATGCCACGCGCTTCGCCGCGTTCATGCCGTATTCATGTCGCTATCATTCCGGCGTCACCCGCGCTTGATCTGTTTAATGAGAATGGTTCGGATTTAATTGGTTGCAATTCTTCGCGTATCCGCCAGGTGGCAGATATTTATGAATTGTAATGCGCATGCGCTTCAGTAATGTGTCGACTTGCAGGTGTTTAAAAAATACCACAGTGGTCCTTTGTGAATTGACCTTGGTACTGAAGAAGTTGTACAACATTGTATCTATTTAGGTGTTTCATATTAAAAACTAAATGCAAAGTGTCTGGTGTTCTATTCCATTGTCCAGAGAGGTCCAGAGATGAGTTCACCACTGCAGTCCGTGTTCAAAAAGCCCAACATAACATACGCTTATTTAATATGGTCAACAATTAGTTCAGCAGATGATAAGATGGCCACAGTTGGTCAAATTTATCAATATTTTATCGAAAATTATGACTTTTACAAATTAGTAGGATCAAGAACAAGTCAGATGACACGGTATTGAGTAGCCACTATATAGGGCATAAACACACTACCTCATCATTGAGAGTAATGGGCATTGAACACATCAAGACAGCCAACACAGGTCAGGACAGAGACACTCTATTGTTACAACGTGAAACATTCTGGACGTTCACGTTAGACACAGTACATCCTAAAGGGCTTAAAGATTATATCTCATTTGGGTGCTATTTGTCTAAAAGGTGACTTGTCGAGTAATGTGGCGGTTGTTGCTGCCGGTTGATTTATATGTATATAAAAACTTTATTATATATATTTGCTCAAAGATTCCATTTGGTAAAATTTTTATTACACATGGGAGCAATCATAAGCAAGAAACAACACAATTTTGACATCTTTTTCTCATTTCACGTCAAGGCTGATTGAGATATTGCTTATCATCATCTTGGATTAAAGAAATGGACGATATCTGATTAAATCCCCACTGGCTAAGGAGAGGATGGCGATGGATTGAAAAAGATGACAACACCTGTGCAGAACAGACCTGCAAAGATACCAGGATGAGAAGGAAAGCCGTAACCTCGCGGGATTTCGGCTGAAGGACCAAACCTGATGAGGAATGACGTCGCTGGAACGCAAGAATGGATGCGTGGAATGCACGACTGCGCACGACGCATTTCCGGGGTCATCAGTATCAACTGAGATCAACAACAGCAGTGGGGATATCAGGAAACAAGAAAAGAAAGATGTTGCAGCCAATCAGGAGCCTAAAGATAAGACTGTCAATTTGAATTTCATGTGTTTAATGCTATGTGATTGCTATTGGTTCAGGTGTTTTGATGTTTATCACTTTGTTATGTGATTGTGGGGGGTAGTTATACTCTTGTCTTTGTCTTTTGCACTATGCCTTTTTCACCTTTAGAAAAAAAAAGGCAGGGCTCCGCACAGCATAAAGACTTGGCTGGAGGCTAAAAGATAAAAAATAAAGCATTTATTTTGGCATGACAGCCAAAGGACACTGAACCAAGTTTTAAAACAGATTTTGTTATACTATTTTGGCTTAAATGACTGCCTAAAAGTATGTAGTATTTTTTTTCTCTACTGTCTGGATACAAAAAGTAGCTATTATTTTAAGTTACAAAAATCTAGTAAAAGTATTTGATATAATATAGCTATATATATATATATATATATATATATATATAATATAGATATATATTATATCTATATATATATTATATATAGATATACAGCAAACCCCGTTATAACGCGCCTCGTTATACCGCGATTCGGGGTTATAACGCGGTTTTCCCGTGGCCCCGTTTTTAAAAAAAAAAAAAAAAAATTTTTTAAAAAAAAATTTTTTTTTTCATTTTTTTTTTTGCACACTGCACACTGCACACACTGCACACACTCCGCACAACACCATGCTAATTGCCACACTGCACACTGCACACACACTGCACACTGATACACACTGTCATTGCTCACACTGACACACTGCACACACACTGCACACGCACACACACTGCTCATTGGACACACTGCACACACCAGCCACTGCACACCACTGCTTCATTGGACACACTGCACACACACTGCACACTGACACACCACACTGATCATTGCTCACACTGCCACACTACAACTGCACACACACTGCTCATTGGACACACTGCACACACACTGCACACTGCACCACCACTGCTCTTGTCACTGCACACACTGACACAGCACACATGGACACACTGCAACACACACTGCTCATGCTCACACTGACACACAGACACCACACTGCACACACTGTGTACACTGCACACACAACTCCTCATTGCTCACACTGCACACACTGCACACACTGCACTCACACTGACACACTGCACAAACACTGGCCCTCATTGCTACACATGCACACACTGACACACTGCACAACACACTGTACACTGCACACCCACTCCTCATGCTCACACTGCACACACCTGACAACTGCCACACACACTGCACACTGCCACAAGCACATGCTCATTGCTCACACTGCACACACTGACACACTGCACACACACTGTAAACTGCACACACACTCCTCAGTGCTCACACTGCACAACACTACACACACACTTACAGACACTCACCAGACAATCACACACACTTACGCACACGCACACACTCAAACACTCCACGCACACTACGCACACTTACGCACACTCACGCACACTCACACACACTACACACACTTAGACACTCAAGACACTCACACACACTTACACACACTTAACACACCACTTAACCACACTTACACACAACACTCAGAAACTCACACACTCACCACCACATACACACACCCATATACACACCACACACTTTCTCTCCCAATAATACATAACACAACACACTCTTCACTCTACACAGACGGGGGGTGGGGTCGGAGCAGAGGACGGAACAAGGCCCCCGACCAGCACACCACCCGACTCCCCCCCCTCCACCGCGCAGGCAGCGGGAGCGCCAGGGACAGCGGTTGGGAGAAGGAAACCCCCCCGCTACCACCTCCGTGCAGGCAGCGGGATCTGAGGTAGCGGCGACTGAGGGACATCCCGCTCATCTCCTGCCTCGCGGACTGTCCCGCGGTGGGACAGGGGGAAGCGGGGGGCAGGGAGGACATCCGCTCCCATCTCCTGCCCCGCGGCCTGTCACACGGTGGGACAGGGGGAAGCGGGGACAGGAGGGACATCCCCGCTCCCATCTCCTGCCCCGGTGTCCCGCGGGGTGACAGGGGGAAGCGGGGAAAGGAGGGACATCCCCGCTCCATCTCCTGGCCCGCGGCCTGTCCCCGCGGTGACAGGGGGAAGCGGGGACAGGAGGGACATCCCCGCTCCCATCTCCTGCCCCGCGGCCTGTCCCGCGGTGACAGGGGGAAGCGGGGGAGCGGAGGGACATGCCCGCTCCCATCTCCGTCCCGCGGGATGAATATGCGCTAAAGCGCAGGGGCGGCATTTTTTTTTCTCGCGACCCCGTTAGTAAAGCGGTGGTCTCGGGGTGGACCCCGAGACCCGCGTTATAACGGGGTTTAGCTGTGTATATATATATATTTTTTTTTTTTTTTTACAAAATGACTCTGTGGTTGTCTGGCAATAAAATACAATCTGGAAATATTTTTGCAATCTTTAGATGTTCTTGCATGTTTCAAAAAAACAGCTTCTGGCACCCCAGTTTCCTTTGAAATGGCACAGCATCTCACATGCTACTGAATACATTTCCATAGAAATTGGGTTATTACAGTACATTGCAATACAGTACATTACCTTAAAGGGTTCTTTTTTCTGTCTATGCAGCATATTTTCCACTTTTTTAAATTATAAAAAAAAATGCAGTTGTTGAACATGTAAAAGACAGTATGCATTTTTTAATATAAAATGATTTCAGTGTAATACCTCCGATTAATCTCAGAAATGATATGATGGACGGTGGCTGCCTTGTCATGAACTGTATATTAAATCAATATTCTTGATATGAAATTGTGCTTGCCACATACAATATTTTTTTCCCTTGAATCTATATGATTTTGAGGCAAATAAAAAGTAATTCAGAAGGATTATTTTAGTATTAGAAATTAAAATTGTGTCTACTGTGGAGCCAATACAAAATGTAATAATGTGACCATAGGTGATCAAAAATAATCCCTGCAGTATGCACTCATTGTAAATTTAAACGGGATTGTAGATAGGATTGGGATGTAAATATCACTAAGGATCAGAGAGTGTAGTGGGTAGCCCACGAGATCAGAGCTGACAGGACCCTTGTTCGGCCTGGGCAATAAAGGATACAATAAAGGGGAGTTAAATCTAGCCCCTTTCATTCTCGAAACTGCAAACAAATGAAACATTTATTTTACCTCTCTTGTGGTTTTTTTTTTACATATGTGTTTAACTCGTGGAATATTTTGTAAATCAGAATTTGACCTGAAGAAGAGAGGAGAAAAAGGTGAACATATGACTCTACGGATAGAGTAAGGCTACTATCCCCAATTACTGAGTAGACAGTGTACTGCAAAAATGGATTGTAACTGCCAAAATAAAATCTGCAAGGTGTTCATGTATATACAAATATTTACAAAGTGACAGGGAAAGCCGTCTGGAGAGTCCCTAGTGTATTTAAGGGACAGCAAGAAAAACATCACTGTCTTGAAGGAGTCTTAACCCCTTATCCATATGAAATTAAATCCTGTGAAGTTTAAAATTTACAAATCGCAGTTAGTGTATAAGATGGCATAAAAAATTATGTCCTCAATTGTTTTCAATTGTTTATAGCAGGGCTTGTTCAGCCTCACTATTATTGGTTACCTCGTGTGTCCACATAAATAAAGCTGGCGAAGTTGTTAGAATAAATGTAAATGTAACCAATAACTGCATGTAATTATTTGCAGACAGAGTGTAACAATACTGTATACAAATGCTGATGGTAGCGGTTACCTCTTGTAGTAAAGAAGTGACTGTTACTCCGCCGATGTTGCCACAAATGTATCAAGCTGTTTCCACCTCAAATTAGTGTCAATAGAGGTTTAGCAGCTACATCGGAATATCACAGGGATCAATGAGCACTAAAGAGTACTAGCCATTGTAAAGCCACATGCTAATTCTCACTACTAGTGGATGCCTCATCAGCCCACATCATACAGTAGTTTAAACTTGCTCAGCTATTGTAATAGTAAATGGATCCTGAATATAACATGCAACCTTCGTTGCAGTCGTGCTTGTGATAAAATGACCATGACGTCATTGCTACCCGACTCGCGTTTCGTTCTAACACAAACTTCTTTGGGGATGGGCGTGCCTCAGTACCTGCTTGTTATTTTATACCCGTGAGTTGTCATGGTAACCCAATTCTGTTACTTGCTTTGAATCCAATGCTGTGGAGAGTAAGGTAACTGCTAAAAGATGTATTCGCTTTTAGGTATACACTGAGGTTGCTCCTGATTAAAAAAAGGAATGAATCCTAATCTGGTTAAAATATATATTAAATAATAGCACTTGCAGAATTATTGCAGTAGGTCAGAATGCAAATGACTAATGATAGCTTGGTGTTTTCACTTTAATAAGTAAACACTATTTGTAAAAAGATATACTGGTATGAATAACAGGATGTTAATTCAAGGTACACTTATACTGAATACAGACTATAATGCAGAATCACTGAATATAGCCTTTTACAGCAATCACACAGTTACATTGAGTTCTACTGTGTTCTTAATTTAGGTTGAAGGGCTTCAAAAGTAAACTGAAACAATCTCAGAGCTCAGAATTGAAATCTTCAAAATATACTGATATGGTAAGTATGTTCTATAGTTGTTAAAATATAAGAAAAATAATTAATCATAATGATGGATATTCATGGGACCCTATAATGGGGTCTGTAACCTACAAAAATACTGTGTAAAGAATTTATGCAACTTTATCATATTTTAAGTACAGTACTTCCACATACCTTTTACTGACTTTAAATGTTTGCAAGATGTTGCCAGACCTAACTCTTCATCACACAGCCATCCGATGGGCTGTACTTAGAGTTTTCATTTTTGAAGTGCAAACACATTTTTAAAAAATTGATGTTACTGCTGTCATGAACTTTTATGATTAACTCCTCCTTCATTGCCTCAAAATTCTACAACAGGCACATCATCCAGGGTACATAAAATGCATTTATCATATAAACTTACCTCCCAGTCAATCAAAATTCTATACTCACTAAAGGTAATAGAGGAGAATGAAATGTCAATATAAAAAGGCAACTTTAAAGAAAAGCTTATGGGTGTTTCTGTGTATTGTTATCTGGCCTTAATCTTTTGCCCTTATGGAATATTTTCACTGATAATTTAATATCAGTTCCCTACTGTAAATCGGTTTCCCCTTCTTTGGACAGAAAATAGTTTAAGGAAAGAATCTGGGCAGAATGGTCTCATAAGGCTCAGTGCTTAATACCAGACCCAACGCTGACAGGGGTTGTACAGTAGGTATGAAAATAACCCAGGGGCGCAAATTTCATCCAGGACATGCAAAGAAATATAAACACAAAAAATAGTGCAACTCTGTATGACAAAATCAAACAGTGTGGTTAGGTCTTTGATTATTAAACTCACATATTCCAAGTGGCAAACAGGCAGTATGGTTATATAGAGTAACCAACTTTGATGTCCTCCAGGTATGTACTTCACACCGTCATAGATAATAACTCAGATGATGCACCGGGAAAAATATAGAGAGGGAGACCCCACATGTAGAAGGAGAAAGCAAAATATAGTGTAAAATTACTTTAATCAATATAAAACACAAAGTAGTGCACTTACACATATAGCTTGGTAATAGACATTCAGATACCCGAGGGTCACAACACAAAGGCAGGCAGGCGTCACTCTCAAGACAGCTTCAGATCTTGTCTCACGGCACTAAGGGCAGTCACTTCAGCTGAATAATGAAGTCCACCAGCAGTGTATGAATCCCCCCAAAGTCCTTGTGCAGCACAAAATGCGGAGTTTGTAGTATAGTATAGTATAATATAGTGTTTTATATTGATTTAAGCAATTTTACACTATATTTTGCTTTTAATTTTTTTGCTATATCATTTCTTGCCACTGTATGTATGTATGTATGTATGTCTAGATCGATATATACATACAGGGTAAGAAATTATGTTGTTTTAAAAGCTAGTTTTGCTGTGTTTTAAATGATTTTGCCTATGCTGCTACTGCTGCGGCCAGCTTCAATCTAACAAATGCCCGTAATTTTCCGGGGCTTTTTTTGGCTGGCGCCGAACTTGGCCGCGCTGAGCCGCATCTTCCCCTCCCCTCGCGACCCCCTGGCTGCTTGGCTGCTTGGCTGCTCCGCCTCTGCTTCGGCAGCTTTGCACGTCTTCCCTTCCCCTCGCGACCCCCTGGCTGCCTCTGCTCCGCCTCTTCCTGCATTTTCCCTCCATTCCCCTGTCCCCTGTCCCCTTACCCGGGGATGCCGGCGGAACGTGTGACCGGCGCCACAGTGACGCGCATCACCAGCCACGTGTCACCAGCCGCGTCTGCCCGGAGTCTGCCCGCACATTGCGGTGGCGGCCGCAGAAGACACAGATCGGCCGCCACTGTATGCATAAATGTGTGTGTCATGTATTTTAAAATGAGATAGATGTAATTTTTGCTATTGTATGGTGTACTTTAGATCAGGGTGAGGCTTGCTTTTGTATATTTTATTAATTTTGGTACTTATATTTTGTCTGAGGATAACTTGTTCTGCTTGAACGATTGAATTACTTAATTGTTTAATTGTTATGGATGGAATGTAAATTGTTTAGTGATTTAATTAATGAATGCTAATTGATTTATGGTTACTGGATTGGTTTAAATAGTATACTTGTTTGGATGTATTGGTATTTTGTTTGGAATATGTTATTGTTAACATTCTTTTGCAGAATTTACATGATGCATAGATTGTATGCATCATGTATACAATGTAAATGGAATGTTTTGAGTGGCATTTGAGATTTTGATTGGAAGATCAGATTGGATTATTAAAGGAAATTGATTTTATTGTACAGTGTCTGCATGAAGAAGTAGTATTTGTAGTATAGCATGTTTTTGATAACCCTTCTACATTTATTTGTATATTGGTTCATCATGTGTGTGTATCTCTCTCTCTCTCTCTCTCTCTCTCTTAATATATATATATATATATATATATACACCTACTCTTATCTCATTTGAGCAAATGTCAGCGAGCCAACCTCACACTGATGATACCCATCAAGGTTGAAACATGTCTGTGATTGGCTAACTGACTTTGCATCTCCCAAGTCCTTGCTTAAAAGCTGTGTTTAAAGCAGCATGCATTGACTAAGGGTTGCTCATGTAATGTGAGCATGAGATAAAAGGTGCACTGTGTGCTCATTTGCATGTCATTTCCCAGAATCCCTTGCTGCAGTGGAAGTGCTGTTTGCTGGGTGATAATGGTGAAAGACCGGGTTGCAGACCTGTCTAAGACATGCAAATGAATATACAGGAATATTACAGTGTGCTTTATGCTTTACTGTGGAGGGTTTTTAGTCACTTTTTTTTACCACCATAACTTAATAGTCGTGGTGGATTACCTACTCTTATCTCATTTGAGCAAATGTCAGCGTGCCAACCTCCACCATGATGATACACCATCAAGGTTGGAAACATGTCTGTGTGGTGGTAACTGACTTTGCACTCCCAAGTCCTTGCTAAAGCTGTGTTTTAAAGCAGCATGCATTGACTAAGGGTTGCTCATGTAATGTGAGCCTGAGATAAAGTGGCATTGTGTGCTCATTTGCATGTCATTTCCCAGAATCCCTTGCGCAGTGGAATGGCTGTTTGCTGGGTGATAATGGTGAAAGACAGGGTTCAGACCTGTCTAAGACAAGCAAATGAATATACAGGAAATTTACAGTTGCTTTAGCTTTACGTGGGGAGGTTTTAGTCATTTTTTTTACCCACCATAACCTTAATAGTCATAAATAATAATATATATATATATATATATATATATATATATATTAATATATATATAATATATATTATATATATAATATATATAGTTGCATGATGAAGCCACTGTACAAATGAATGGGTGAGGGTGGTATGGCCAGTGTGGCTTAACCCCTTATTACCTTTGCGCGGTTATTATCCGATAAGGGTTGTAAGGGGTTAATTGATATCTGAATGTAATTGCAATGTATTGGCTATGTATTTTGTGGGAACGAAAGACATACAGGTCAGTCAGTAGTACTTAATTTATTTTAATATGCTAGTTAATGTGTTAATAATGGCCAATAATCTATTATCCCTATCTGGATATAGTTATTTTGCACATTATTGTACTGTAGGTTGTTGGGGGGTGGGGGGGGTGTATGTATTGAATGAATAGGCCAGGTTTAGTTATTTTACATTCAGGGTTTGTTCCTTGGTTCTGCGTGAGACCTCTGGAGACCACCTGCGGTATCCTCGGGTATCTCACGGGTATCAGGCTGGTGTGTCCATGGGTGAGACCTGCGGGGAAGAATTGGTGGCCTCACATCCGTGGGGGCACCGCGGACCCGTTGTGTGCGGGGAAGAACCGGTGGTCCCACATCTGTGGGGGCACAGCGGACCCGTAGTGAGCACTCGTGAGTCCCCAGACCCCCATGAGAACCACCCGAGGCCCTGCAGACACCTGTGGGTCTGACCCAGGGCTCCCAGACATCCTCGGGCCTACCGAGGGGACCCAATTGTGGCCCACAGTGACCCGCGGAGACCACCTGGGGGCCATAGCGCTTGGCGGGACCCACCAACAGGCCTCCAGAACCTGTGTGAAACATGTTGCTGGTACCCTGTAGGTCTGTCAGGTGACTCACCAGCCCGCCAGGGTCTCGCGTGGGGCTGGGGTATGAACCCTGTATGTAAAAGGATAAATCATGTATTTATGGGGGGGCACAGGGGGTGGGTTATGTATTTAATAAATAGAATGATGTTTATTGTGGGGCTGTGTATTGTTTTTATTGTGGGTACTGGGGGAGCGGGGAGGGTGTATTGGCCCCAAGGGTATGAGGGTAGGCCTCCCTTGTGGGTAGTGGGTGAGGGTGGTTAGGCCTCACGGGGTGGGGGGTTAGTGGGGGAGGGTATGTACGCCTCCCGAGTGGTGGGTGAGGGTGGGTTAACCCCTTAATGACTGTAGCGGTTAATAACCGCTATGGTGATTAAGGGGTTAGGGGACATTACATTGGATGTTTTTATTCTTGTTTCTGTTTTGCAGCATCGGAGGGGGCATGGGCAGGATGAAGATGAGGATGGCCTTCATCGTGGCAGCCGGACATGGGTGAGTGCAAGATGTATTTAATGTATTTATTGTTCTTTATGTATTTAAAATGGGCACATTCACTATTATCCATTTGTGGATAATAGTAATTGTGCCCATTACTATACTGTATGTGTTAGGTGGGGGTTATTTATTTATAAGTATGTATGTGTTTTGACATAAATTGGGGGGTGGCACAGAATTGGTACTGCAGGCCTGCGGGTAACACCCGAGGGCCCCCGCCGGCCTATAGTATCATTGATGTGCATATATGTGTATGTTAGGGGGGTATAGGGGTTGTTGGGGTAATATATATATATATATATATATATATATATATATATATATATATATATATATGCAAATACAACTGTATGCTCATCTGCATGTCTTAGGCAGGTCTGCAACCCCACCTTTCACCATTATCACCCAGCATACAGCACTTCCACTGCAGCAAGGGATTCTGGGAAATGACATGCAAATGAGCACTCAGTGCCACTTTTTGCTTCAAAAACCATTTTTAACATGGTTCCCTATAGGCTTAAGCTATATATATATATATATATATGTATTTATATATATATATTTATTTATATATTTATTTATTTAGTGTGGGGCTGTTGTGTGTGTTTTCTTTTTATTGTGGGTAGCGGGGGTGGGTGAAGGGGATATTTTGCCCTTGTTGTTTGTTTAGGGCTTGCGGGTGGGTAGCGGGAGGGCTTAACCCCTTCATGATCGTAGCGGTTAGGTTAAGTGCACCCGCAACCCCCCGCAAGCCCTAAACAAGCAACAAGGGCCAAATACCCCCTTCACCCACCCCCACTACCCACAATAAACATGGCATGGCGGGTTAACCCCTTCAATGCCTTAGCGGTTAGCCACTAAGGTAATGAAGTGGGCTTTACATGATTTTTCCTGCCTCGGATGCATGCTGGGGGGCTCCGGTGCGGGTATCAGCTCCGGAGACCCCCATCATCAATCACAGACAGGAAAAAAGCCTGTTTTTTTTCTAAGTGTCGCTCTTGCCGATGCTTCTCCCCACCAAGCCGCCAACTTTGAGTTGCCGGGACGAATTGCCGAAAAAATGGCTTTTTGAGAGTGCCGATCAGCACCGAAAACATGATCGGGGCTACTAGAATACAGCCGATTTTAAAAAGTGGCGAAAGGTGCCGAAAAGTGACTTATCGGCAGCCGCCTGCCGATAATTTTTTATCAGGGAAAAAAAATGCAGATTTTGGCCACTTATCAGTGCTTTCTGAATACCAAAGGCTTTTTGTGGCGAAAAAAAACTTTCGGCGCTTTGTGCATAGAGCCCACAGAACGCTTAGTGCAGTGCAAAGTAGGGGCAACCAACCCTAAAAAAACCCCCACGTGAACTTCACAGGATGCAAGAATGAAGCCATGCCCTCATTCTGTGCAGTGGGGTGTGGCATGCTCCAAGATTTGCACTTGATCATGAGAAATAACACCTAAAAGTAGTGGCAGATGCCAGTCTGGATTGCGAGGGTTTACAAAGTAAACTAAACAAATGTTAAAGCACTTTCATTTCTTTAATCAAATACAATAAGAACATGACATTAAGGGTCAACACCCTGGTCAGCAGATTGTCATCACGTGGGGTAATGCCCAGCATTGCCTTTACACAGGCACACACACCTTTACAAATCTCTCTGTTGCCTTGCCATCTATCACATATAAATGTAGCACTGTTTCCCCCACCCTAAGGGAGATGTGGCGGCTACTAAGTGTGTGTGTGGTACTTTACTTGCGGCTCGCAGGAGGCCTGAACCTCTGCTGTTGGGAGCCTGGGGAGTACCTGGATCATCCAGTGACAGTGCCTCCACCTGTGAGGGATCCTGACAGCGCCTGATAACCTCTTCACAGGACCCAATGCAATAATTACACACAGCGTATATATATAACAGGTTTACTGACATGCAAATGATAATACTATAATATGTATACTCAGGCCTGGCACGGCCTTACACACACACACCATATCACACTGCCCATCTACTTAGTCCGCACCCCGGTGAGCGTGTCCCCTAACTTACAGAGGTGCCCTGGGCACTTATCCAACCTGGTGTCACAGTAGCCAAGCCACACGGAAGTGTGTGACAGCGATGCCCACAGTGTTATAGTTGGTGTACTTGTAGAAGGTGTAATACCTGCCGGGTGTTCCAAAGCCCGGTAGCACCAACGGAAGACAGGGGTCCATCCAATTTCAAGCCATCGTCGTTAGTGAAGAGTCCGATTCCACATGGGGTGGTATCTAGCTGGAAGGTCCCACCTTAGTTGTCTCAACATGTGGTGATCAACTGGTCACAGACCACAGGCTGCTGATGCTGCACGGCGTCTTCAACTGTGTCCTTGACACTGATCAGCTAATGGGGCAGTGTCCCTGTCTAAGGGGCCTGTCCATGTAGCAGCCAAAAGCTTTCAGGGGAGTCGGAGCCTAGTGGGGCCTAATAGGGGGTCTATGGCCTAGTGCAAGGGCCACAGACACCCTGCACATCCACCCTTATCCTTCAGTGTCTCAGCTCCGACTGGCGTGGCTCAAAGCATGCCAAATGTATCAACTCTGGGAGCAGGGGAATCCGGCTGCACGATTGGCTGCTGTGTGCCACCTTATCCTGAAGCACTATGGCCTTCTGGGGGCTGTAGTTCCCCTGTGGAGCTATTCTCAACATGGCCACCACTTGCGCTTGCTACTGTGCATGCGCGAAGCCCTGTAATGTCTGCCATGTCTTGGAGCCATTCTGCACATGCGCAAGACATCAAGGCGCATGTGCGCGCACACTAAAGATGGCGACTCCCTACTGGCGTCCCACCATGGAGTCTACGGAGCACTGTAGCGATCCCTGCTCTGCCCGCACTCCACTCTGCTTAACCTGCGGGTCTGCCTCTGTCTTGGTGGCAGCAGAGGTAATTGGGGGCAAGGGGACACCCAGAGGGGAGACATGCCCACATAAACATATACATACATAAACACACACACGTATGTGCCCCTCACTTCTCTGATTTCCTCCTTTACAACTCTGATCCCACTTTCTATACAACTCTGACCTACCCTTTGCCCCATCTCATTCCATGTAAACATTGTGACTCTTCGCTCACCTAATAGTAAGAAATAAAAAACTTGGTGCATAGGGAAACTGAACTATAAACTACTTGAACTAGTGGCCACCAGGGGTCACTAAAAGCCCTATAACATTGCACTCAAAAGTTATAACATCCAATTAAAGACGTCATGATATGAATATTGTATATTTAATAGGACCACAAGAGGGATCCAAAGACCCCAAGGCTCAAAAACATAATTAAAATAAAAAAAATAATAAAATTTTATTTAAGCCAATCAACAAACACACAAATGGAAACAAATAGACAAGGGTATTAAAATCCCCAGCTGAAGAGACAGCTAGTGAAGGGGTGAGCTGGTATCCAAAAATAGTATAACACTATTAGCATATTTACCTTAGTATCCATGTAGGTAAGGTCGAGGAGAGGAACCAAAATATATTTCTATGTTCAGCGCTATACTACCTTATCTTCGAGCCCAATACACACAGCCCGTCTCTTCCTGGTGTACGTCATGCGTCTGACATCACCATGCCCCGACGTACGTTTCACGTGCTTCAGGCACGCTTCTTCAGGGGGAGGAGTCACATTGCGTGATAGTGAATGTCGGGTTTTAAAGTCAGTTGCCAAGGAGGAGCCGCTTAGTTAACCAATGGACGTTAAGTATCTGGTCGTGCCTCTGGATGGGCGTATACAGACTGCGGCACATAAATATATATACAGGGAGTGTATATAAGTCCAAAAGACTCTGTTATACAATGTTTTTGGCAGAAAGAGTGCCTGGAATGAAGTGGGAAAATAAATAAAAGATAAAGTATAATGTACAGAGAACTATAGAAGTTATGAAGGTCTATTAGACGAAATGTACATCTGTCTATATCCAATGTGGAGTCCACATAGCAAGAGGGCACTTATTTTGTGCACATAGGTGCCAGGGAAAACAATAGTATCAATATGGATTAAGATCATAGAGACACTTGCCACTTGAATAACATCATAATCAACTGCGTCCACAGATGGAAGAGGACACTTAAATGTGAATTTAGGTAAGTACTCACATTAAAGGAGTAAACCCCTATTGTGTTGAAATTATTTTCATAATTCATTCTTAGTGAGGAATATACGTCAAACAGGTAAGTAGATTCACGAATGCGGAGTCCACAGATGGAAGAGGACACTTAAATCATACACATGAACTGGATTAGATTTCTACATATCTTGGGAGGAATGTATATAGGCACCTTGAGAAACAATTGTGTTTATATGGATCATAGAGACACTTGCCATTTAAATGACACCATAATCAGCTACGTTCACAGATAGAAGAGGACACTTGAATCATACTGCTGCGGCAGCTTTTATTCTAACAAATCACCGGTTTTTACCTGGCTTGTTCCTGGAATGCGACGCTGTTCACTTGGCGCATGCCGCGTTCACCTTGCGTTCCCAGCCACGGGTCATGCCCGGCTGATGCATTTATTGATAATGGTTCGGATTTTAATAGGCTGCAATGCTTCGCGTGTCCGCCAGATGGCAGATATTCATGAATTGTAATGCACCGAATCAGTAATGTGTCGGCTTGCAGGTGTTTCGTTTAAAAAAGATACTGTACCACAGTGTGCTATTGTAACTTGGCCTTGGCCTTGAGACTGAAGGAAGAGGTTGCAAAAATGTATCAATTTAGGCTTTTCATATTAAAGAAAGACAAAGACCAGTTTCCGTTACAGTATTCTCCAGAGACCCGCCCGCCATGAGTGTTCAAGTGCAGCCCGCTTTCCAAAAATCCGACAGAAGTTACGCGTATTTGATATGGGCCGCGATTAATGCAACAGATGATAAGATGGCAACAGTTGCTCAAATTTATCAGTATTTTATCGAAAACTATGACTTTTACAAATTTTCGCCAACTCCTCATACGTGGAAGCGTGCAGTAAGGAAAAGGTTATGTAGAGATCCCTGTTTTCATCGTATTGAGCCACAATTTGTTGGAGGGTATTGGTGTGTATCACCGGATTTTTCCCGTATCTATGATCATGAAGGCGGCAAAAGGCGAAGGGTCGTGTTAAAACAAACTAAGAAGCGACAGTCGCTGCCAAGCAATGCACCAGCACCAGCACCGGCTTCCAATGACGGTCCCACCGTCAGTGACAACCCGGAGCCTGAGTCGGATTTCGCGTGCAGTTTTGATGAAGCTTGCATGTACCTAAGCAATTTCCAGCCTCACCAGCTGACTACAGGTGGACTAGTCCCGCTGCAAACTATCGACGTGGATGATCAAGAAAGCTGGACTGGCAGTGGACCGGTGCAGGTGCCAGCTGAATGGGAAATTCTATGGTGAGTACTGTATTGTTGCCGTATTATTTTGGTGGGGCTGGCTGGCTACCTCTTTAGGGGCTGACCATTACTGTACATTAAAACTTTTCTTTTTGTTTTTCCTCAGAAAAGAAAACGGCTAATAGGGGGATTTCGATGGATAATATTGTACTGTATGCTGATGTTTTCCGGCCGTACAGTATACTGTGTAATAAACCCGAAAAAATAAAACTATGCATTTATTCTACATGTTCAGTATCGTTTCATTATGTGTCTTCTACAGTATACTATACAGTGGTATACAGTGCCTAACATCTATGGGCAAAATGAATTTTATTTCTAGGTGCCCTAGAATAGAAGTTCCCACGCCAATTGGCCGTGAACGTGACCGAGGCCCTAAGTAGTTCCCACGCCAATTGAGCGAATATAATTTAAAATAATCCGTTCTGTGGGTCTGAGCGGGTTGAAATTCGCCTGGTCCTCATGCGGAAGGACCCTTGCCATACTGGCAAAATAGATGTTAGGAACCCCCTCACTTCACCCCAACAGGGTCCGAGCAGTAATGGCGACGAGAAAGGGTCACGCCGGCGAGGAGGGTCCTACCATTGAGCGTAATGGCGGAGAAAGCTTTGAACCGGCTAAGTCAGAATGAGCAGAAACCTGGAACCCACAATTCCGGTTCTGTTCAACCTAGAGGGCTCAGATTCGGTCACCATGTAGTCCTAGTTGCGGCAGGATTGCATGGCAAATTGCGACCCTCTCGTGGCAACAGAACGGTGTCAGGGTAATGTTAAAGTTTATGTTTCTGCCATTGACTTCATGGCAGAAAAAAAAGCCACTTTGATAATGTGCTTTTAAACTGTCTTTTGGTATCTCCGGTTCCGGGGTCGTGCAAGGCTGATATTTAGCCACTATGGCAAGGGTTCTTCCGCATGAGGACCAGGCGAATTTCAACCCGCTCAGACCCACAGAACGGATTATTTTAAATTATATTCGCTCAATTGGCGTGGGAACTACTTAGGGCCTCGGTCAAGTTCACGGCCAATTGGCGTGGGAACTTCTGTTCTAGGGCACCTAGAAATAAAATTCATTTTGCCCCCAGATGTTAGGAACCCCTTCACTTCACCCTAACAGGGTCCGAGCATGTACAGTACTTTAAAATAAATTAAATATGCAATTTTACTATTACTGCGCGCGCACGCACAGACTGTGTACTGACGTAGGTTGAACCAGGAAGGTATTAGACTTCAAAGACAACAGCTCGCAAACGCCCCCATGAGTTTTTATACAGCATTGCAGAATTGCAGACAGCAGGAATAAAATGCTTAAATCACGGGCGCGAAAATAACGCAATACACTCCGGGCGAAAACGACACAAAACCGCACATAACCGGGATAATCTTAAATTCGCGGAGCTAGCCGAGTTAGAATAAAGGCTGTCGCCACTGTACATATGAACTGAGGTAAGTATTCACATTAAATATATTAACCCCTATTGTGTTGAAATTATTTACATATTTAATTTTTAGTTAGGAATATACATCAAATAGGTGGAGAAGAATACTTTAATCATGTATATAAACTAAAATGGATACATACAAAACCATAATAACAATCATATCTAGGGGGGTATGTATATCGTAATATTAATAATAAATCAAAATATATAAGGGCATGTAAAGTGATATAGTCAGTGCAATATAATAACTGATGTGATGGAGAGGTATAATCTAAACCTAAAAGGTGTAATATAAACACTACATGAATGGTGAGGTGTAAAGAATAAAAATAAATAATATAAAATGTGTAGGATTGTGCTATATTGTTGGTACCGCCCAAAAGGGTCAAAACGGAACCGCTAAGTATTAAATTTAACAATCTACCTGTATCCCACTAAACCCCAAAAAGAGAAAAGCTGTGTGTGAATACAGTGTAAAATATAATACTAAAATAATGTAATAATAAAATGAAATTATATGATATACAAAGGTGTAGGATTGTACTAGTCTAATTGGGACCGCCCATAAGGTCAATACGGTACCTCTAAAAAGAAATAATAAATTATTGAAAAGGATAACTAAATCAACATGTATCCTCATAGATGTAACAATGTAGTATAGTGCAATGAAATGATGAGGGAATCTATAAATAGGATGAAAAAAGAAACCCCTCATTCATCCCATGGGGAGATAAGGTATTTAGCACATGAATCCATCGACATTCACTTTGAAGGAGTTTCTGATCCCAGTCCCCTTTGCGTGGTCCCCATGGTATATGTTCAATACCCGTGAAATTCAAGACTGAAGAATCTCTTTGATGAAGACATATAACGTGTCAGGCTACTGGTGTATCTGCTTCATTACATATAGACCCTAGATGTTCCAGAACTCTGACTTTCAATTGTCTATGAGTTTCTCCCACATATTGTTTACCACATTTACAAGAAATAAGGTATATTACTCCAGTGGTTAGGCAATTAATAAAGCTTTTGATCTTGAAGTTCTTAGTGTATTTGGAATCTGAAAATGTTTTAGTAACTCGCACAGATGTACAGGCTTAACAACATCCACATGTGTAAAAGCCACATGGTTTTGGACCAAGCCAGGTTTTAGTAGATTTGGCTTGATAGTGGCTATGTACCAAGCGGTCTCTAAGGTTTCTAGGTCTCCGGCATACCATATTAGGTGATTGTTTAAGGATCTGTGACAAATCTAGATCTTGCATCAGAATGTGCCAGTGTTTTTGTAGACTCTGTCTAATCGCGCCCCATTGGTCATTATAAGTACTAATGAACCTAATGGTGCTGTCTGTAGCAGTCTGTGCTCGCTGGCCCTATGTCAGAAGTGTAGATCGATTTGTGTTTAGTGCCCTACGATATACTCTATTAATCACAGTTTTGTTATAACCACGTTCATTAAACCTATTGGTCATATCCCCAGCCTGTTGTTTGTATTCCTGAATATTAGAGCAATTCCTCCTGAGTCAGAAGAATTGTCCTGTGGGGATGCTGTTGATCATATGTGGTGGATGGTGACTGTCTGCCTTAAGCAAACTATTGGTTGAGGTGGCCTTTCTAAATATGGTTGATTCCAGTTTACCATTTTCTCCCTTAGATATAGTCAAATCAAGAAAGTTGATTTTGTCTTTGTGTGCCTCATATGTCAATTTCAAATTATGGTGGTTTTGATTTAATTTCTGAATGAATTGGTGTAATAATTCAGAAGTCCCACTCCATAATAACAAAATATCGTCAATGTATCTGGACCACATATCGATGTGGCCCGTATACATATCATTATCGGCCATGAACACCACGGCCTCTTCCCACCATCCTAAATACAGATTAGGTAGGTGGGAGCACACGTGGTGCCCATGGCTGTTCCTTGGATTTGATACATTTTCTGGTCAAAAAGAAAAAAATTCTTAGTGAAAACTAATTTGAGAAGTTGGAGAATGAATCGGTTATGTGTGTGGCAATTTTCATCACGTGCTCTTAGAAAATGTGCCACTGCCTTGATACCTGCCTGATGTGGGATACTGGTATATAAGATTTCAACGTCAATGCCTACTAACAGAGTGTCAGTATCAACTGTAACGTCTTCAATTCTCAGAAGTACATCCTTCGTGACTTTAAGATGTGAGTTCAGGGTACTAACGAAGGGTCTTAGGAACCTATCCAGGTAGACACTTGCGTTTGAGGTGATGTTATTAATTCCTGAAACGATCGGTCTACCTGGCGGAGGAATCTTGTCCTTATGAATTTTTGGCAAATGGTAGAAAGTAGCTAGTGTAGGATTTTTTATAAAGATGAAATTATACTCCTCTTTCGTGATGACTTTATTGTTAATCCCTTCTTTCAGAATATTAAGAAGTTCATTTTGAAATATACTTGTTGGATCAGATTGGAGGACTTTATAGCATTTTTTATCTGACAGGAGTCTTAGGCTCTCAATGACATGAATCTTTGTCCAAATCTACAAGGTTACCACCTTTGTCTGATGGTTTAACTATAATTGAATAATCTTTTTCAAGATATAGTAAAGCTTTATATTCATTATATTTAAGGTTGTAATTAGTCTGTTTAGGAGAGAGATTCATAATGTCTTGTGTCACAAGTTTTGTGAACATGTCTATATTTGTGCATGTTTCCAAAGGTGGAGTAAACTTCGATTTACCACGTAAGTCTGTAAATGGACCTTCACAAGGAGGTCTTTCATTTTCCTGTAACAGGCTATTCATAGTGGCCAGACAGGCATGGTCTCTATGGTCAAAGTTCTCAAAAGGTGTATTGAGATTTTTCATAGTTTGACGTCTCCTAAAGAATTTATGTAAAGAAAGCTTACGTGAAAAAGAGAAATTGAGATCTTTGATACATTCAAAAGCATTAAGTTTATTAGTAGGACAAAAGGTCAGTGTGACGGTTCAGGGGATTCCTTCCCCTTCTTCCATTCCCTCTGTCCCTTCCGTTGCCAATCTCCCTGCGCTTACCCACTCCTGTCCCGCTCCGTCAACCTCTGTTTCTGCCCCTTTGCCTCAGCGCACGCCCCTCAAGTCTCGCGTACCTGCGCGGTCTCCGAGCCCCGGCGGCAACGCTCCCCGCTCCCAGACCTCCTCAGTGCCTGCTGCCATTCTCTCACCTCCGGTGGCGGTCCCCTCCGTCCCTCCGTTTCCCTCCACTGGTGCGCCCGCAGCATGGCGTTCCGCGCGTACCGTGATGCGGCCTGTGCGCGCGCACTCTCAGCTTACAGAGGGCGCACGCACACGCTCCTCTAAAGTTTGTCTACCCCTTTACTCCTCCTCGCATGCCCTTCAGGCAATCTCGTTGTCTGACCCCTCTGTCTCCTCCTTCTCTCCTCCTGACCTATCCCTGTTGTCTCCCACTTCTCTCTCTTCTCCTCCTCTCTCTCCCATTGGTGTCCCCTCCTTTATAATCCATGTCTGTCCTCTCTATCATCGCTCTGCATAGTTCCTGTTATCCCTGTGTGTGCAGTCCTATGCTTTGCTCCCTCTGTGTTCCTGCTTGTTCCTGCTCCTGTGTTACTTTGGATTTCCCTGGCTTTGACCCCTGCTCGTCCTGGACTACCCTGCTCTCTGTAACCCTTGAACATTGCTACGAACTCTACTTTGCTGACCTCTGGAATCCTTGGACTTGGCTAATGAACTTTGACTACTCTGCTATCTGTACCCCTGGACTTTGGCGCATGGACACAACCATTCTTACGTTTAACCCTACAAGACGTTGCAAGTATCCTAACTATTTTTCCAACAGGCCCAGCAACGCTATATCACATTCCGGGCTTGCTCCCACTGCTGTGGGTGTGTGGTAATACCGTTCCCACCTCAGTATTGGGGTCTTGCCAGGTCTGCGGGCATACAGGCGTGACATTATGCAGAGCCCAACAAACGCAGACCCCCCTGAGGTGGGTACCGGTATTTCTATAGAGGCCTTACAATCCGTGAGTAATCAGTTATCCACAGTCTCCCAACAATTGGCCAAATTCTCCCCCCAGGAGATTCCCATGGCTCCAGCACCCCCGGTTGCCACCACCTATGCCAGCTCTGGACCCCGTATTCCTTCTCCCAATCACTATGATGGGGACCCCCTCGCCTGCCGTGGTTTCTTAAACCAATGCGAGGTGCAATTTGAGATGTCCCCCTCCCTGTTTCCCACTGGCCGTTCCAAGGTAGCGTACATCTACGCCTTGCTCACCAGAGACGCCCTCGCCTGGGCCTCCCCCCTCTGGGAGGGCAAAAGCGAATTAACTCAAGATTACCCTCTGTTCAGACGCGAGTTTCAACAAGTGTTTGATACTCCTGCATGACGCGAGACAGCCGCATTCTCTCTTTTTCACATTTCTCAGGCCCGAAGATCTGCTGCCAAATACGCCATTGAGTTCCGTACGCTAGCCGCTGAAACCCAATGGAATGATGAGGCACTCGCCGCCGCGTACTGGCACGGACTCTCAGATACCTTGAAAGACGATCTTGCTACTCATGCCCGGCCTTCTTCCCTGGAGGAATTGATTACCCTGAGCGTACGCATGGATCAGCGTACTCAGGAGCGACGGCACGAGAGGCACTGTTCTCGTTCTCTTTCTTCCTCTGTTGTCTCTCCCAGGTCGCCTACAACACCCCTCCTGGCACTAGAGGCGCCGGACCCGATGCAGGTCGGCAGTCAGCAACTTCAGGCCACGGAGAGAGCGCAACGTCATCTGAATAGACTCTGCTTCTACTGTGCTTCTCCAGAACACCGTCTCCAGAACTGTCCCCTGAAACCGGGAAACGGGCACACCCAGTAAAGGTAGAGGGGCTTCTACTGGGTACTGTCCCTCCTTGCTCCTCTCTCCCCGAAACTCTCCCAAAGAAGTTTCTGCTTCCTGCCACTCTGGAGGGTCCTAACCTTTTCCTGCAGGTAAAAGCTTTCCTCGATTCTGGATTTGGTGGTAACTTCCTGGACCAGAGGTTCGCCTTGGAGATTCAAATTCCTATGGTCAGAAGGAAAACTGCCATTGGTCTCGAGGCCATTGATGGCCGACAACTCCAGCCTGCGTTTATCATTTGGGAGTCCATTCCCCTTACACTGACCCTGGCTGACGGTCATAAAGAGGTAATAATCTTTGATATTTTTCAATCTCCTTCTGTCCAACTTATTTTAGAATTGCCTTGGCTTCAACTCCACAATCCTCGCATTGACTGGACCGGTACTCTGCCCATCCAGTGGCCTTCGTCTACGGATCTTACTCCTGCAGTGTCTCCTGTTGCGGTGCTGGCTGGCCTTGATTCCGTTCCTTCTAATCTATCGATCCTGCCAACCGTGTATCACGAGTACTTGGATGTGTTCAACAAGGTACAAGCAGAGGTTCTGCCTCCCCATCGGCCGTACGATTGCCCTATCGATCTGATTCCTGGGACCATACTGCCTAAATCTAAGTCATACCCCCTTTCTGTTCCGGAAACCGAGGCCATGACTTCCTAGATTCAAGAGAATTTGGAAAAAGGATTCATCCGCAACTCTACATCCCCTGCCGGGGCTGGCTTCTTCTTTGTGAAGAAGGATGGATCACTTAGGCCGTGCATTGACTTTCGCAGACTCAATAAAATCACGGTAAAAAATCGGTATCCCCTTCCGCTTATCTCTGAACTGTTCGATCATCTTCAGGGGGGCTCTATCTTCTCAAAGCTCGACTTAAGAGGTGCCTATAATCTCATTCGCATAAGGGAGGGGGACGAGTGGAAAACAGCATTTAATACCCGATCAGGACACTATGAATATCTTGTTATGCCCTTTGGTTTATGCAATTCTCTTGCCGTCTTTCAAGAGTTCATGAACGACATCTTCCGCGATGTATTGGGAACATTTGTCATAGTATATCTGGATAACATTCTCATCTTTTCTAAGGACCTGGAGGAACACATTCAACATACCAAACTAGTGCTTTCTAGGCTCCGTTCTCACCGCCTATATGCCAAGATGGAGAAATGTTTGTTCCACCAGACTTCCACTGCCTTCTTAGGCTATATCATCTACAGTCAAGGCGTCTCCATGGATCCAGAAAAACTAAAAGCTGTTCTCGATTGGCCGCTGCCTAATTCACTCAAAGCTGTGTAGCGTTTTCTCGGCTTTGCCAATTATTACAGGAAATTCATCAAAATTTTTTCTTCCATTGCTCTTCCTATCACCGCTTTGACCAAGAAGGGCGCCGATACCACTTCCTGGTCCCCAGAGGCTATTCTTGCTTTTGAGGTGCTCAAAAAGGCTTTTGTGTCCGCACCCATCCTACGCCATCCAGACATCTCCCTCCCCTACACATTGGAGGTCGACGCCTCGGACGTGGGAGCTGGCGCAGTTCTTTCCCAGAGGGCTTCTACCCAAGAAAAGCTCCATCCCTGTTGTTTTTTGTCACGGAAATTTTCATCTGCCGAAAGAAATTATGATGTTGATAATCGTGAACTTTTGGCCATAAAACTGGCTCATCAAGAATGGAGGCATCTTTTGGAGGGCACCACGGAACCAGTTGCTATCCTCACTGACCACAAAAATTTGCTGTATATCGAGGGGGCCCGACGTCTGGGATCCCGCCAAGCTTGGTGGTCTCTCTTCTTTTCCTGCTTTAACTATACCATTTCATACATCCCTGGTACCAAAAATGTCAAAGCAGACGCTCTCTCTCGTCAGTTCGCCACGGAAACCGAAGCTAATGAAATCATGGAACCTATCCTTCCTGCCAAATGTATAATTTCCGCTAACAACTTCGATGTATTGGATGAGATCAACAAAGCTCAAGCTCACATTCCCAGCAGTTTCAGGGTACCAGAAGGGCGCTTGTACGCAGCTCCACGTTTTCGGCATAAAATTTTACTTTGGGCTCATTCTTCTAGAGCAGCCGGTCATCCAGGCTTCAAAAGGATCTCATTAAACGGACATTGTGGTGGCCAAAGATGAACAAAGACATTTTCGACTTTACTAGTGCTTGTCATGGATGCACCCAGATTAAAACCCTCACCACAAATCGTCTGGACTTCTCTTACCTCTTCCCACCGGAACAACCCTGGAAACATATCTCGATGGATTTCATTGTCGAACTGCCCAGTTCCAATGGAATGAACACTATTCTAGTCGTAGTAGACAGATTCTCTAAATATTCACACTTTATTCCCCTCAAGGGCCTTCCTAATTCTGCTACTCTGGCTGATGTATTTTCAAAAGAAATTTTCAGATTGCATGGCGTTCCTATTTCTATTGTCTCCGACCATGGATCTAAATTCATCTCTAAGTCCTGGCCGGCTTTTTCCCAGAGACTCGGAATCTCTCTCTTGTTCTCCTCTGGATACCATCCTCAGACCAATGGTCAGACCGAAAGGATGAACCAAACCTTAGAGCAATATCTTAGATGCTTCGTATCTGACTCACAGGACAACTGGGTGGATCTTTTGCCATGGGCCGAATTCGCAACTAATTCTCTCAAAAATGAGTCTACTCAGGAGTCTCACTTTTTTATTAATTTCGGCTTCCACCCCAGTAGTCTTCCTCTCGCTTCTTCCCCTTCGGGCGTTCCTGCGGCTGACTCTCATGTTACGACTCTACAGGAATCTTGGAAAAGGATCCTCAAAACCCTACGATCTTCGGTTGCCAAACAAAAGACCAAGGCGGATCGTCATCGTCAACCTGGGCCTTCTTTCAAACCTGGTGACAGGGTGTGGTTATCCTCAAGGAATATCAGGCTCAAAACGCCATCGCCTAAACTATCTCCAAGATTTCTGGGTCCGTTCAAGATCTTAGAGAAAATTAACCCAGTCGCTTATCGACTTGACCTACCCCCCACCATGAGGATTCCTTCCGTGTTTCACGCTTCCCTCCTTAAACCATTCATACAAAGTTCTCATTTCCTGAATCCCTCTCGGAAACCCAATCCAGTCTCCACCCTTGGGCAACAGGAGTACGAGGTCCAATCTCTCATTGATTCCCGCTGGTCTAAAAACAAACTCCAATTCCTTGTCCACTGGAAGGGCTATGGCCTGGAGGAATGTTCGTGCTTACCAGCACGGCATATCCATGCCCCAAGATTACTCCAACAATTCCACCAAACCATTCCTTCCCCGCAAAAACCTTGGCTGGATCACTCGGAGATCTCCGAGCGATCCAGCCAAGGTTTTTGCGAAAGGGGGGTACTGTGATGGTTCAGGGATTCCTTCCCCTTTTTCCATTCCCTCTGTCCCTTCCCTTGCCAATCCCTGCGCTTACCCACTCCTGTCCCGCTCTGTTAACCTCTGTTGCTGCCCCCTTGCCTTAGCGCACGCCCCGCAAGTCTTGCGCACCCGCGCGGTCCCCGAGCCCCGGCGGCAATGCTCCCCGCTGCCAGACCTCCTCAGTGGCTGCTGCCATTCTCTCACCTCCAGTGGCGTTCACCTCCGTCCCTCCGTTTCCCTCTGCTGGTGTGCCCGCAGCATGGCATTCCGCGCGTCTCGTGACGCAGCCTGTGCGCGTGCACTCTCAGCTTACAGAGGGCACGCGCACACACTCCTCTTCTAAAGTTTGTCTACCCCTTGACTCCTCCTCGCATGCCCTTCAGGCAATCTCGTTGTCTGACCCCTCTGTCTCCTCCTTCTCTCCTCCTGACCTATCCCTGTTGTCTCCCACTTCTCTATCTGCTCCTCCTCTCTCTCCCATTGGTGTCCCCTCCTTTATTATCCCTGTCTGTCCTCTTTATCATCTCTCTGCATAGTTCCTGTTATCCCTGTGTGTGCATCCTCTATGCTTGCTCCCTCTGTGTTCCTGCTCCTGGTACTTTGGATTTCCCTGGCTTTGACCCCTGCTCGTCCTGGACTACCCTGCTTTCTGTAACCCTTGAACATTGCTACGAACTCTACTTTGCTGACCTCTGGAATCCTTGGACTTGGCTAACGAACTTTGACTTCTCTGCTCTCTGTAGCCTTGGACTTTGGCGCACGGACACGACCATTCTTACGTTTAACCCTACAAGACATTGAAGTATCCTAACTATTTTTCCAACAGGCCCAGCAACGCTATACCACACTCCGGGCTTGCTCCCACTGCTGTGGGTGTGTGGTAATACCGTTCCCACCTCAGTATTGGGCTCTTGCCAGGTCTGCGGGCATACAGGCGTGACAGTGAGACCTTTTGATAGGACAGTAATATGGTCCTTATCAAGGACAAATTAATCACCTGTGACATGTTCGTCGGCTCCTTCTGTATGGTCTCCTTGTGCCCTGTTCTTTTTATGCGCAGAGAGCTCTGTCCCTGAGATAAGCTCCCCTCTCCTTGTCTTTCTGGTCCTCGGACGGCATATTGTGGACCGGATAGATCTAAAAAAGGATTATTAACTGTAATTGGGGTGAGGTATCATCCATTATATCTGGTTTGAATATTACCAGGATGATGGATCTGTGTTTCAGATTCAATATCACTGGCTGATGCCTCCCACTCTGTAGAGGAGTCTTGAACTCTAGCATCTACCTTAATTTGGCTTTTTTTTGATCTTATACCAAAATATTCTATTTTCTTTGAAATCAAAGTAGTCCCTAGCATATTTCTTCTGTTTTCTGTCTTTGATGTCTTTAGTGAGTCTCTCAGTATGAAGTTTGAATTTATTTTCTAGATTGTCAAATTCGGTATCTCCTTTCCATGAATCCATGGTAGACAGTATGTATCTATTTCTAGGGTAACCTTTGCCAGTCTAGAATTTTTATATTCAACCAATATTTCATGAGCTCACTTGAACACTTAAGTAAAGTTGTTTCCCATTTCTCAATTAATTTTTTGTCTTCAATCTGGTAGGAGGGAGGAAGATATAGTCTTAAACCTCTAGGTACAAGGTCAGATTTGATGTAATTCTCTAACTTTAACACCTCCCACCAGATTATAATCCTAGAACTATAGGTTCTCTCAAGATCAGATAAATATTTATTAATATCTTCTGGGGTAGCACTTGTAGGATTAGGAGGAGTATGATGGGAAAAAAGATGTATAGCTTCATCTTTCCAGACTTCAAAGTCAGGTTTGGACATCAAAAAACCAGACATGTTGGGAGAAAAATAGGGTCTAAATAACCCACAAATAAGATGGTAATGAATATAGGGATAGGTAAAATAAATAAGGAAAAATAGAAAACCACATTCAGACCGACACTCATAGATATCAAAAACAACAAGGGATAAACTACTCCCTGGGAGCTTATTCGTCAAGAAAAGAGATACTAAGTACCCCTCAAACTATTTCACGTGAACATAGTGACTCGTCACTCACCTAATAGTATGAAATAAAAAAACTTGGTGCATAGGGAAACTGAACTATAAACTACTTGAACTAGTAGCCACCAGGGGTCACTAAAAGCCCTATAACATTGCACTCAAAAGTTATAACATCCAATTAAAGACGTCATGATATGGATATTGTATATTTAATAGGACCACACAAGGGATCCAAAGACCCCAAGGCTCAAAAACATAATTAAAATCAAAAAAATAATAAAATTTTATTTAAGCCAATCAACAAACAAATAAATGGGAAACAACTAGACAAGGGTATTAAAAATCCCCAGCTGAAGAGACGGCTAGTGAAATGGTGAACTGGTATCCAAAAATAGCCTATGCTCATAGGGAAGGGTATCCTATAGGTGTATAAGGTATAAAAGGTACATAGGGTGGATAAGAGTGAATATATAGATACACTAACAGGCTTCACATACAAATAAAGTTGCCTGGTTAGTGATTATAACCACCCAAAGTAGTGCATATAAGGTACATAGAAAGGTTCCTTCTCCATATACTGTATGTGTCTTACTCACTTCATCAAAGGACCATATACATTCATCACTAATGAATATCTGTACAAATACTCGTATATCTTGTGGCCATGGGAGGTGGTATACCTCAAAGGAGTGATCTCACAAAATGGCCATATTACCTACAGGTCGCGTTGGAATAACACTATTAGCATATTTACCTTAGTATCCATGTAGGTAAGGTCGAGGAGAGGAACCAAAATATATTTCTATGTCCGTCGCTATACCACCTTATCTTCGAGCCCCATACACACAGCCCGTCTCTTCCTGGTGTACGCCATGCGTCTGACGTCACGATGCCACGAAGTACGTTTCACGTGCTTCAGGCACGCTTCTTCAGGGGGAGGAGTCACATTGCGTGATAGTTAATGTCTTTAATGCCTGAAACGAGACCTCACAGGCAGGAGACCAGACTACCAGCACAGACTGTCGCTTCTTTGTCAAGTCAGGGGTTTGGCAATGGCGCTATACTGAGGGACACACTTTCTGTAGTAGCCTGCGGTGCCTAGGAAAGCCATGACTTGCTTCTTGGTTTTGGGAACGGGCCACTGCACTATAACTTCCACCTTAGCTGGTTCTGGCTTAAGATGCCTGCCACCCACTCTGTGCCCTCCCTACTAAGCACTCGGTGGGTTTCAACGTGAGTCCCGCTTCCCTAATCCTGGCTAGCACCACAGCTACATGCACTAAGTGTGAGTCCCACGAATTACTAAAGACAGCAATGTCGTCCAGGTATGCCCTTGCAAACAAAAAAACAAACAAAGCGCACAACACTCATCGTGAAAAATGTTATAAACTATGTTTATATATAAGGTGTTTCAAGGTTATGCGTACATCAAGGTAGATTAATCAAGCATAGAGCCACAGACTGGCAGTTACCAGCGTCTGCAACCAGGAACCACCAGAGCTTCACTCATTCATTGGAGAGATACCATTCAACCTATATACTTTTATTATTCATATTCCAAGGTGTATTTTATTGTTGTCAAACGGTTTGCTGAACACCGAGTTGATTTCCTCTTCTGCGCATGTGCCGCGGTGTTGCCTGCCTGTGTGGTTGCCAAGTGAGGTCTAAATCATTACTGGCAGACGCTGTTACTCAAAGCAGAGCGGGCGCTCTGACGTCACAGTGAAAAAACAAACTTCTCAATCGTGGCGCTCAAAATATAAATATAACCTATTAAATACAAAATGTATAAAAATTGTGATACTAATACAAACACATATGGATGCTGCTTTAACCCAGTGTGGGGTCGTTCTCTCGATCCCGTGAAGAGTGAAGAGTTGAAGATCATCGGGAAGCGCAAGCCATGTAAAACAGAAGAAATATTCTGATGGTGCAATAAATGTGATAAACGTGTGAATAAATATTCAAGGCGCAGTGTGCTAAATACTCACAAGTGTAGAGTGAGTATTGTTCCCATAAAGGTATCTTGGAATGGCAGCCCATCAATTAGGTTGATCTCAATGGAAAGGTAAATGCTGGAGACCTTAAGTGAATAACATAAGAACGGACATAGAGCAGACTGTATGGAGAATTTTATAAAAAGGTAAGTGTAACAAGATGCACTCACATGGTTTTAAAAGAATAAAAGCATTTAGATCACACAAATCGGATCTCAGCAGTGCAACGGGTGATCACTCTGCCCCCCTCCACCTCAGCGTTCGTGTCACTGGTGTGTCTCACCCAAACCGGAAACCGGAAGTGATGTCATCTGCTCTAGGGGGCTCTGATCGTGTGCTGTCTCTTCCCCATCCATACCTCATCTAACCCGGTGGTCCCTTGCTCTCTGTTTAGGAGCCCGCGGTTCCACAAGAAGTAATCAGACCCCTTGCTTGGCTTAGACTTGGACGCCCGCAGTCTCATGCCCTCCAAGCTGGGATCAGATCGCACTGCATCCCTAAACTGGGCACCTAACTCTGGCCACCCCCTGGTCACATCTGAGTCAGGGGGACAGGGAACAGGTACAGGGAACAGTAAGTCAGTGTCAGAAAGGGACTGAGTCTGGCTTACCTGTCTGGTCTCTGCAGAGACTACTGGAACTGTAGGTCCCAAATGCAGGGGGACAGGGGCTGGATCTGCTGCGATCCTTGCTGTCTGGCTCCTGGTGATCGCTGCAACAGGTGCCATCTCAGTGGTAAAAACACAGGTAACGTGTTGTAGGTCATTACCCAGCAAGACCTCAGCATCTAACCCAGACAAAACCCCCACCTCCCTCATGCCACATCCGGCACCCCAGTCTAAAAAGACCCGGGCAACCTGGAGTAACTGCGGTCCTCCGTCTGGCATGGTCACTTGCATCCCAGTGCCTGGGAGCAAATCCTCTGGCTGCACCATATCAGGGCAAACCAGAGTCACGGTGGCACCGGAGTCTAGCAAGCCGTCCACCTTCTAGTCTCAGATGGTCACCTTCCGCAGATGCTTCTGCCGGACATCGTTGGGCTGCATCCCGACTGGAGCAACCTGATGTCCCCCGCTCTCCGCTGCTGGTCCTGAGGTGGCAAGTGCAGTCTCTCCTCTGGTCATTCCTCTGTGGGCTGGTTCCACGGCTGTACTTGGCTCCTCTGTGTGTGCCAGTCGCACACGGGTGACCGGCCTCGCAGCTGGTGAGCGTTGCCCCTGATGGGGTCCCTTGGACCGGTCCCGGTCCGGACAATCTGGCCTGATATGTCCAACTTTATTGCATGAAAAACACTGCCTCTCATGCTTGAATTTTGCAGCCTTGGGTGCGCTGTTTGCTGCCGCAGGCTGATGTGTCCACAGAGGGGTAGTCTTAGCGCCCTGGGCTGCACAGCCTGCTCCTTTGGGTGCTACAGGGTCCTTCATTTCAACTCGGCTGGCCACATACTCATCTGCCATTCTCGCTGCATCCTCATATGTCTGAGGTTTATGGTCATAGACCCATCCCCTCACATCTGTGGGAAGATGCTGCAGCAGCTGCTCTTTAAAGAATAGGTCCAGCAGGGTATGGAATGTTGTAACCCCATTCCCCTCCACCCACTGAGTCCCGTGCAAAGCCATCCTACCGGCATAGGTGCTGTATGACTCTCCAGGGAGTACTACCCCCGTCCGGAACTTGCCCCTGTAAGATTCTGGGGCCAGGGCATACTGGGTTAGCAGCTTGCTGTTCACATGACCGTAGTCATCGGCATCCATGCGTGGAATACCCATCACAGTCCGTTTGGCTTTGCCAGATAACAGTGGTCGCAGTCTGACCACCCAGTCTCTCCTTGGAATTTGGAACCGGGAACACTGCGTCTCGAAGTCATACAGGAACGCATCGAGGTCATCTGTGCCAGCCACGAATTTGCTGAAGCTGTGATGATCCGCCAGGGAAAGACCTTGTTCCCCGTTTTCAAGGAAGGAGTTGTGGGTTCTTCCGAGCACTGCTGTCAGGAGCTGTACCCACTCCACAGTGCTAACACCCGTTCCCCATGTAGCCAGAAGTGCAGTGAGCCCAGGGACGGCACGCTCGGCAGCCGCAGCTGCTACCTCATCCGCGACCCCTGGTGCCAAGCACCCATGACTGAGGGGTCACTAGCACTCTCCTCATGTCCTTGCAGCCCCAGAGCTGGAGGGACCTCCTGCACTCCGGGCTGAATAGCGTCAGCCAACACAGCAGCTATGGGGACTTGCCCCTCTGGTACGACCCTGCTGTCCTCATGATGCTCCAAATCCTCCTCCAGTTGTGCCTTCAACCGCCCATCTGTCGGTAAACCATACCCCGCACATTTCTCCACGACTTTCTCTCTGGTCCACGACCTGAACCTTCCTGAGCGATCGCTCATGGTGCCTTCGGGGTATGGGTGAAGGGAACAGTGAAGTCTCTCATGCTCTTTAGAAGTGTGTGTCAGTTGCTACTTGTCTGAGGAGCTCGCAAGCTACAAAGTCCTCACTATATTATAGAGCCCGCAGGAAACTGCAATATAGGTTCAACCAGTATCCCACCAGCTGCCACCAGTTTTTTAAAAGCCTGTCACGATGACACCAACTTTTATCAACACATTTATATTTCTGGGTACTTGATTGAACAGAACAAGTTGCAAAATAAATTGTGATTTATTTCCTTAATAGACAAACACACGACATCTGCAGAATATACTTGAAAACAACACTTACTGGAATAAGGGAATGGAAGAAATTGTCCTTTGAAACAAAAGAAATTGTCCTCTGCTTGCAAGCGCAAGAAATGCAGCCTTGGTTTTAAAAGTCCTGTGGTTATGTGGTTATTAACTCCTTCATTCCTAGACTGGTTGCTGCTGTGCTGGAACAAAGTCTTGCATCTTTACATCATGGATTAAAATTCAGGAATCACACTGGGGATACTTGAGGAGCCACAGTTATAGACTGCCCAAAGCTATCTTTAACATGTGGATCCAATCCCTTCGTGGGAACAAAAAAAAACACAAATAGCCAAGTTACCCACAGTTCATAAGACCAGTCAAAAGGGCTGTCCAGTGGGCAAGGCGCATGGGTCAGGTTGATGCCCATGCCACTTAGCATACCTGGGCTACACCCATAACTTGGTGCCACTGTGTCTGGTTTCTGACTCAAAGGTGTCACTAGCCTGACATCTGCTGTGCATCAGTATGCCAGTATTATGGGTCTCTGGCTCTTTTCATAATTGACACTCTTTTAGACAGGGGGACTCTAAATCTGTGAGAGCCTTTTGAGGCTCCGTTATAAAAATAACTACAGCCCTTTGAGGCTTGGTCATAAAAATAGCGCCAGCTCATTCACCCATATCACAGCTGGATGTCCAAGTAATTCCTGCTTGGACTTACAAAAAAATACCTCCTGCCTTACATTTAAGATCTGCCATCATGTGTCGGTTATTGAAGAGTAGAGCAAAGGAGCACTGCTGACAAGAATATCCTGAAGGAAAAAATCCTGAAGGAAAAAATCACGGGCAAAACTCCAGAAGTAAAACTGAGGGTATTTATTTCATAGGCACACAAGGACATGAACACAGCCAACGCACCAACGCATTTCATCCCGTGGGACTTTATCAAGGTGTAATTAGAAAAACATACCTTCTCACAGATATAGGCACCATTTCGCGCCAAAAGCTCCGTAGGGACGCACTGCCCATGCCACAACACTGTGACACTGCCTCACGCCCAACCACTCATCTCGGCACATGAGGTGACGTCACTAGTATGCGCCCGCATCCAGCCTGAAACGCAAGCCCATGATGCTCCCACCGGACTAGAGGTGGAAAGGATAATTAAAACAAAACAAAATTAGATACCTTAGATACAAGAAGATATACTTAAACAATCACAAACCCAAGCTGGCTATCATAATAATTAGATAATAAATAATTAAATATTAAATGTATGAAAAAATGTATAAGTATATACTAATATAGTAAGTATATAATAATTAAATAATAAATGAATAAGAATAACTATATGAAAAGAAGCACGCACTCAATGTGTATGATTGTTGATAGACATAGTTAATTTCTATGGAAAATAATTAATTTTAAGCATGCAATACAATATTAAATACTCACAATGCTATATGTAACATTATATGGATTCCATATGTAGAAGTAGTAGATGAAAACTGTTAACTGGAATATATCAATAATTGAGATGCTAACAACTTTAATAGATCATAAACATTAAGATTAAACAAATCGATCAGGGTGAACAAAGAATATTTCACTTTAGCAGAGTATTTCATCATTAAAGAAAGTGGGAAAGGTCCCAATCAATATTCATACCGTGAGGCAAGCTGGTCCTTAATGTAAAGATCCAGAAGGCCTCACATTGGTCCAATCTTTTAACTCTATAACCCCCTCTCGGTAACGGTGGAATAAACTCAATACCTTGAAATCTAAAGTTTTTTAATGCACCTTGGGGACAATGGATGAAATGTTTGGGAACAGGGTGATCCAAATCCCCTTTGGAGATCAACCGCACATGTTCCATAATGCGGACTTTAAGATTCCTAATTGTTCTTCCCACATATTGGCTACCACATCCGCAAGTGATGAGGTAGATAACATATGAGGATTTCCAGTTAATGAATGACTTCAAAATATATGAGTCCTTCCAGTTTGGCTGGATACAAAACTGTTTGATTTCTTCATATTACCGCAAATCTTGCAATTACTGCACGGGAAAGAACCATTAGGAAATACATTTACCTTTTTTACTTCCGAGGAGAAAAGACTTGGGGACAAGGAGTTAGCTACCATCCTTGCTTTCCTGTAGACTACATTAGGACCTGAGGCTATATATGGTTTCAGGATAAGGTCCAGAGACAGTATTGACCAATGTTTCTTTAAGATAAATTTGACCTGTTTGGCCTTGGCACTAAACGAAGTAATGAACAGTGGTGAATCATTAATTAGAGGACCCCTATTTGAACGGTGAAACAAATCCGCTCTATTGATAGTGGAAACCTCCTGTATAGATTTACATAAATCATCTGGGTTATATCCACGCTGTACAAAATGATCGAACAAATATTTAACTCGTAATTCATAATCTTCTTCATTCAAACAATTACGTCAAAGATGAATAAGTTGTCCTTTAGGAATTCCTTTAATAAGGGCCCTCGGGTGACAGCTGTTAGCCCGTAAAAAGGTGTTGCGAGAATTGGACTTACGATAAATGTCCGATTGAATGGATAAATTAATATCAACATAAAAATAAAGATCTAAATAGTGAATGTGATGGTGATTAAAAGTGTAAGTGAAGTTTAAATTATAATCATTAATATTTAAAGTGTTAATGAAAGATATTAGTGTCGTGACATCACCCTCCCAAATTAAAATTAAATCATCTATTAAATGTTTATAAAAGAAAATGTGCTCCCTAAACATATTCCCATCTCCAAACACATGGACAGACTCCCACCACCCCATAAAGAGGTTGGCGTAGGACGGAGCAAAGCTCATTCCCATGGCTGTTCCACGTGTTTGGAGATAGTGAACCCCATCAGAAAGAAAATAATTGTGAGTTAAAAGAAAGTGAATAGAATCCAAAAAAAAAGTGGTTTGTGCAGGTGAAATATCTGTGCGTGAAAGAAAATGGTGAACAGCTGTCAACCCGTATTGATGTGCAATCATTGTGCACAGAGATGTCCCAACTAGTGTGACCAAAATCATATTAGGTTTCCATGAGATTTGATTGATATGTCTCAGGAGGTCTCCACTATCCAAAATGAAGGATGGTAAGGATCCCACAAGGGGCTGTAGAAACCGATCAACGTAACGTGAAACACCATCCCCCAAAGATCCAATGCTAGATATGATAGGTCTCCCAGGAGGGGAGACTAGTGATTTGTGAATCTTTGGGAGATGGTGAAACACTGCCGTGGTCGGGGTTGCATTGAATAAGAATTCTCTGCCATTTTCATTGAGGACACATAACATTGTGCCCTCATCAAGAAGTATTTTAAGTTCCTCCTGAAAACTTTTTGTGGGGTCGGTAGGCAGTACAGCATAGGAACAAGTATCACAGAGCTGTCGAAGGGCCTCCCTGTGATAGTCATCCCTATGCTGCACTACGACCGCTCCCCCTTTATCAGCATTCTTAATTATGAGGTTTTTATTTCTTTTTATCTCATTTAGTGCAACAATCTCACCCCTTGTGAGATTATCCTTATAATGGGCACGGTGCGGGGAATCAAAGGTGAAACCTTTTTCAAGCAGAATAAAATCCCTCTCCACTAAGCTCTCAAAAGTGGAGAGAAATTTCCCCTTAACAAATGTAGGAAAAAATAAAGACTTTTTTAAAGACCTGACTCCTTTCTGCCCAAGAAATTATCTGGATCATACTCCTCCACAGAGGTACCTCTTAACTCCTCCATATCTTGGATAATACAATGTTCTCTGAAAGAGAAGTAAGGGTTATCAGGGTCAACAACATTCATAGAATCAGAGGCATTAGCATCTGTTGATTTAGAAGTTTTAGCATCATAGAACTTTTTTAAGGTACATTTGCGAATAAATTTATGAAGACCGATTACGGTGTCAAAAACATCAAATTTACACTCTGGAGCGAACTTTAACCCTTTGTTAAGGAGAGACAGTTCATCCTCAGAGAGTTCAATATTAGATATATTGATAACCCCATTCAAAAGTTCTTTTACCGTTTTTGTGAAGCCCCTTTTCCTTGACTTCCTCTTCCCCCTTCTCGTCGCCTTTCGTTTTTTGATGGATAGCTAGTAGAGCGGACATTATCATAACCCTCAAAAGTATTAATTGGCTGTTCATAATGAGATCTAGCCCCCTGCTGGCGCTGTTCCTTGGGTTTATCCTGGTATTCCCTCTTTGTTGTGAAAAAAATGAAACTGAATGAATTGCATTATCTGAATATGATACATCAGATTCTACATTTTGAACATCATTTGGTGATTAGGTTTTTTTCAAAATTGACTTCTGGGACCAATAATTACTCCCAGACCTGCCAGGTGTAGAGTAGCCAGATTGTTGATCTTTACTCCCCCTTCTAGGTTGTACGATTTTTTCCCATGAGTACACTTGTTTTTTCTCATAGGCCATTTTATCACGTGAAAACTTAATTTCTTTCTTTCCCATTATTTCTTTTTCTAGATCTTTAATGGACATAGCGAGCTTTTTATCCCATTCATGTGTCGGTTAGAGGGTATGGCAAGCAATGCATCTTGTCTTTTACCCTCACAGAGAGGGAATGGCCTGCAAATGGGGAAAAAAAATGGCGGGGACAGGGCAACAACAGTAATGTATAGCAAATCAGGTATTAACCCTTTCCTCCCCATTACAGTGGCTAATCCCCATCACCATTCCGTTCATGGTCCCAAGGCTCAACAAAGTATCCGGCCGTTCCTCCTTCTCTTACCGTGCACCCCAAAACTGGAACAACCTACCGGAGACTCTCACATCCACCACCAGTTTAAGTTCTTTCAAATCTAAGGCTGTCTCACATTTTAATCTGGTCTGTAACTGTTTCATACGCCCATAATATATATTTTATTTAACTGTGCATGCAATGTCTTGTATATAATGTATACCCTGTTCATTTATGTAACTGTATTTGTAACCATGTATTATTTGTCTTAACTCTGTGCCCAGGACATACTTGAAAACGAGAGGTAGCTCTCAATGTATTACTTCCTGGTAAAATATTTTATAAATAAATAAATTCCACTAGAGACCAACGATTTTCCCCTGGGGGTATTGTAAGGGACACATTTTTTTTTTACTGCGTTTGATAGTGTTAATAAAAGAAAAAAAGCTACACTGGGTTCATTTTTATATGAAACCCCTCAACCACAAGCCACAGAGGGAACTTCTATTTATAATGAAAACATATTATTTTTCTATTTTTACTTTGAAATAACCCAGATTCCATTTAGTGATCTGGGTTATTTTTTCTAATTTGCCCTTCCTTAAAGGTTAAATGAGATGCTCCAACCAGCAGGAGCTGAAAAAAAATCCAACCCAACTGGAGGAGAAGGGAGGATGGGAGATGAAGGTAATATAATGTACTTCACAAGGGCCCTCAGGGTGCAGGCTTTCATGATGTACAGCTGCGGCTGCCTTTATCCTAATACGGCCAGATCCACGGCGCTCTGATAACCGCGGCCAGATGTGGTATATTTTCTTTTTTTCCGGAGCGCTTTCCGGTATGTTAGCGCTCGGATTTTTAGCGCTGTCTGCTATACTGCACTACCGTCTAAAAACACAGGTGGGCATTCGCGAGCTGTTGTCTTAAAAGTCTAATAAGTCTAATGCATGTCTAATGCATTATGGGGGTTATGCACTAAGCCAGGGGGCGCAAACTTTTTTCCCTGCGCCCCCCTGACGGCTGTCCCCTCATTCCCGTGCCCCCCCAACCCCAAATTACCCGCGCTCCGGCGTAATGACGTCACGTTGCCATAGCAACGTGACGTCACATGACCTTGCAGCGTCATTTTGACGCCGCGTTGCCATGGGGACGCAGGGAGGAAGCCGCCGAAGCCACGGTAAGTAAGGTTTACAGAGGCCCTGCAGCTCCCTCGGCACTTAATTTAGGGCCCCCCGTCGGCAGTGTCGCGCCCCCCCTGGGGGTCGCGCCCCACAGTTTGCGCACCGCTGCACTAAGCAGTTATAAGTGGGTTTTCTGGGTGCTATGCACAAAGCAGTGATAAGTGCTTTTAAGTGAGATAACTGCCTTTATAGCGTGATACTGCCTGCTGTGAAATTCACAAAGCAGTGATAACAGTGCAGTATCGTGCTATAATGGCTACTTAAAAGTACTTATCACGGCTTTGTGAATCTCACAGAACGCAGTATCACGCTATAATGGCTTATTTATCTCACTTAAAAGCACTTATCATTGCTTAGTACATAACCCCCACTGTTTGTGTGTGCGCACGCAGTATTTGTAAAATGGAGGATTTACAGTATACAGTATTACAAAAATATAGAGTAGCGTCTTCTTCGAATATCAAATTATCAAATTTCTATACAGTAATGTATGTACTGTATTACAGTATTTTGTAATCAGTACTTTTACTTTTACTTGTTTTCATACTCTTTTTATATTATGCGTGTACCATACAGTACTGTATGTCTCATTTGAACATTGTTGAAACGCATAGGCGTGTTACAGTATAACATTTCGGCGCATACAGCGCTCTCCCTCTTGCCCCCGCACCCACACAAGGCTAAAGTTCTATTTCAACTTCTTATCTACAGTACAGAAAACCTCTCCCAGCCAGATGGCTTTCTGAAAGCCAGATGGGTTTCTGGCTTCAATCATCCTGAACTTGTCATCATATTCCTGCATGTATAATGTACAGAGCCTGGTGTCACATTTCAGCACCTGCGTGTAATCCTCTTTGGGAAGGGACCTACAGTAGTTGATGATTAATGCGCATGCGTGTATAACTTCACAATCATGTGGAAATTCAAGTCTGGAAATTTTTATTTTTATTTTTGTTGTTGTTTTTTTTTCGTTTCCAGACATGTGTGCCTGCATAAAAAATCCTATTATTCTGATATTCTATCGGTACTGTAGCTTTTTAATGTGACACTGGTCATTCACATGCTTTATGTGATTTTTATTGATATGGGGGTGTGGGGATCAAAACATTATGATGACCTGTTGAAAAAACTGTATGTCTTTGAACTACAGTACAGCTAATCCTTCATGCAGCTTTACCCCCCTCCCCCCGCAGACACACACAAGGTGCAAGGATTTCAACTTCTTATCGACACCTCTCGCAAACCATTCATTTGCTAATGCTTGGCTTTGTGCGTTTAATCGTCCCGAGCCGAGCCTGGTGTCACATCTCTGCGCCTGCGTGTAATCCTCTTTGGGAAGGGACCTACAGTAGTTGATGATTAATGCGCATGCGTGTATAACTTCACATTCATTTTCAAATGCTTGGCTAATCCCTTATGCTAATCCATTATAATGACCCCCCCAAACCTTTGAGGCTTTTTTTTATAGTAACGCATGTGCACTTGTGATAAATCCTTCTCAAATTGAATATGTTAATCTGATTATGTAACCAATGAATAAAAATGTAACCAATGAATAAAAATGTAACCAATGAATAAAAATGTAAGCCTTCTTGAAGAATCCCCCACCCCAAACACATTCACAGTGAATTTAAAGTTCAAAGAAAAAAATGTGAATGTAATGAAATATTTTTTTATTTTATCAGGAATAAAAAATACAAATAATCATTTTCAGTGTTTATCTTCTTTGTACACGTACAGTAGTGTACAGTAGTTCTTCTGTCAGTTGAAATTTGAGGGCCGGTGCATAATCATGGAAGAATGAAAAATACAAATAATCATGAATAAGGCCCATCTATAATAATAAAAACAGTAATACAAAGTTTTAGTCTTTCTCTTGTTCGTCATGGCCAAATTGCATTCTGTAGTTCATTGAGAGAGGGGGGTTGTGTGTAAATATGACTGTAGATACACTATACACACAGTTCACACAATTGACACATGATACCCCCTTCCCCCCACCCGTCCTTTTGTAGTGCAGCAAGCTGTCTCTGAAAAGGAAAGAAGAAATTAGTGCAGTTAAGTGCATATAATTGCATTGTGTACAATAAGACTACCCCATATTGGACTACTGTATGCAGTTACTACTGTAAAAGTCTGTATACTGGAACTACTATACTGTAAAATACTTTGTAACAAGATTGGTAGTGCAGCTCTCTCTAAAAATTAAAAATTAGTGCAGTAAAGTGCATGCTGTATACTATAAAACAATCTGTGCCATACTTGCCTGTATCATACTGTACTTGGTGTGCCTGTACTTACCATACTACAGTACAGTACCATACTACCTTCCTGATGCTTGCCCATTACCCTCTATCACAATGGGCAACACAGTCGCAATATGGTCGATATATTTATTACACCGTTCCACGGTGAGCACATCTTTCCAAAAACTCATTATGCCATTCGCCAACTCATCCTTTTTTGAGGGTTTCACCACTTTTCGGATATGGTCCTTCAGCTGATGCCAGACCATTTCGATAGGATTGAAGTCTGGCGATCTGTCATTGGAGGGGAAAAAAAGGAGAATTAGTTAAAGAGATACAGAGTAAACAGTGGGAAAAAACGAGACATGGTTACCGTACTTACTCCGCTGGCGTCTACACCCAGTTGATACCGCAGGCAAGAATATGCGCAGTTGACGCGGTGTGCTTCGGATCATTGTCCTGGTAGAAACGGTGACCATCTGGGAATTCACGAGTGATGTATTCCACAATCTCAGGCACTATTTGCTCTTGGAAAAAAGCTATATTCATGATTCCTGTAACAAGAAATTAAAAGTGTTCAAAATAATGCACACTACAGTAGTACAGTACAGTGCTTAAGGCTACAGCATGTGACTTTGTGCATTATTATACTGTACCATCAAAGATGACGATGCACCCTGGTCCACACCTAGAGATGGCACCCCACACATGCATTTACACTGGGTGTTTTGGACGCAGCTTCATATATATGCATCCTTTTTTGTGGAATGCAAAGGTGGCAAATCTCTCCAGAGATACAGTAGACTCGTCAGTAAAGATGCAATCCTGAAAAGTTTCGCCACTGTCGATCCATGCCTGTGCCTGGACCATTCTCTTTATCTTGTTGACGTCCCTTATCATAGGGTACGCTCTGTAATGACAAGGAATAATTTTATAGGTACAGTACAGTTTATTAAACCACATTTTTCACCTCCTGTACTGTCCAGTACTAACCTCACACGTCTATATTTCCATCCAATTCTGCGTCTCATCTTCTTAATGCTGGTCTCTGATACGGTTAGATTGTGATTTTTCTGCAGAGTGTCTTTGACCCTTAAGGCTCTCTTCTCATCATTCTCTTCACTTATTCTGTCAACCAGAACAGTTGTCTCCCTACAGTTTAAAGGAAAAACAACAATACGTTACAGTAGGCCACAAGTGCAGGTACATTTATGCTCAGGCCTACAGTATGGCCATATATAGATATTACTTTTATAGAATAGTTATACTGTATAAATATACAGTGTTAATAATAATAATAGATAGATACTGTATAGAATGGAGTTATATAAATATACAGCGATAACAATAATAATAGATAGATACGGTATAGAATAGAGTTATATAAATATACAGCGATAACAATAAAAATAGATAGATACTGTATAGAATAGAGTTATATACAGGTATACAGTATATATACAGTATAACAGCTATATACAGTACAGTATACAGTATAACATATATATATAACAGATATAATATTAACGGTACTTTGTGTGTGTGTATCATAATGTGAGTAAACTGTGTACTGAAATGGGGGGTTGTGAGTGCGTGAGTCATATTGAGTAATAATGAAGTGAGTGACAATTACTTTACAGTATACTGTAGTACAGTACTTACGCGGTAGTTACCGTTGGTGTCCTCTTGACTTTTTTGGTCTTACCGTGGGCATGATAGCTCACGGTTGCTGCTGGTACAACGAGGCCAGAAGTACTTAGCCAGCGTTGAATATCCACAATTCGTTGTCCTCTCGTGTACATCTCCTGTATTCTCATGCTGAGATCCTTAGAAATCGTTTTAACAGGCATCGCTGCGTGTAGAAAGAAATACAAGCACAAGAATGTATATTCGATGTTTAGTCGATGTGTATTCAATGTGCAGTGAATCCACAAAATGGATGGTGTATTTATACTTTAATGAGTCACATTAGAATACGCCCACTTTTAACACCTGCACCTCATCGCCATGCATAAAAGGTGACACACATTGCATAGCCTCCCACTCGATGATCTGTATCTGAACTTGCCCTTGTCCAGATACTGCATCGTGCCATCTGCTTCCATGGATCAATCCTGATTCTACGGACGCAGGAATACACTGTCTTCTGCCGTGCCCGTCGTGCAGAAAAAGCGAAAGGCTGCAGCCGTTTCCAAGTCAAGGCCAAAGCGAAAGGCTAAGGCTAATAAAGAAAACCTTCTGACGACTCCAAAGGCTACAGGTAAGGCTTTAAAGAAGCCTTATTATGTCAAGAAGAAATTCGGTGATGTACACTCAAAGGGGAGAGGGAGTGGCTCAGTGAGTAAAAGACACTGACTGGCACTGAGAGTTTGAAGCCGGGGAGCCTGATTTAATTCCCGGTGTTGGCTCCTTGTGACCTTGGGCAAGTCCCTTTATCTCCCTGTGCCTCAGGCACAAAAAACATAGATTGTAAGCTCCATGGGGCAGGGACCTGTGCCTGCAAAATGTCTCTGTAAAGCGCTACGTATAACTAGCAGCGCTATACAAAAACATGCTATTATTAAAGCAAAACAAATGGTCACCTTCTACATCAGCCCTCACCGCCGCTGCCGCTTCTCTCCCGGAAACCCAGAGGACACCTTCTCCATCAGCCCTCGCCGCCGCTGCCGCTTCTCTCCCGGAAACCCAGAGGACACCTTCTCCATCAGCCCTCAACAACGCTGCCGCTTATCTCCACGGAACCCCCATCTCATCCTCTTATGCACCCATCCACCCAGATTTCCACAGCACCCCATGCACAAGATCCAGCTCGTTAGACCGCATGCTGAATGGGTTAAGTGTCGATATCCCTGGGAACTCTATGCTGGTAAAGATATATATTCTTTTAGAGACCATGCTAAATATGGATCAACAGATGGAGAAGATGGATAAATGGATGGAGAAGATGGATCAACGGACGGAGAAGATGGATCAATGGATGGAGAAGATAGAGACTGACATAGCGGGGATACATAATTTGCTCAGAGTTCATGCCCCTGTATCTTGGACCCCGGAGCAGGAGGGTTCGCATGGATGGGATGAATGGGACCTTCAACCTTCCATCACCAAGCGCACCCCCTCCATCAGAAGAATATGTGTTCATGTATGCTGTTGACGAGGATGACATGACAACAACGTCAAGACAACGCCAGGAGACAACACTGCAAAGGCGACCAACACAGGAGGCAAGAATCCTCCCAGACAACCTACCCTCACCCGCCGCCACAAGCACACCCGCTCCCAGAAGAACACCCGCTCCCAGAATCCAACCCACATATGCTTGCATTGAGACAGTGCCCGACATCATCCTGCGCGAGCTGCCCCAGCCACTCAGGTAGAAGTATAGGTTTGCAAGTGCTCGTATACTTGTATACTTATGATTTACCCCCGCTTCAGCTTAATTGTGAACAAAGGAAATGGTGCTGCAAGGGGCATGTAAACTTGTACACTGATAGACAGACAGAACCCCTGTAGATAGCACTCTAATCCGGTATGAAATGGTGATTTACTTAAAATATCTTTATTATTGACAATATCGTTAAAATATTGGGGTTTAAAACAATGATTAAATAATACCAAGTGTTGCTAGCTCTTGGAATAAGTTGATCCAGAGGAGTGTACAATGATTGGTTAATATCCAGTGTTAGGATATTCACTGGCCCTAGTGTTCCTCATATGGAGTGAATGAACTAGAGGTTTTTGCTAATGGAACGGCAGTTAGGACCACATATGTACAGGCGGTCCTCGTTTTACGACGCTTCGTTTTACGACGAACGGCTTATCCGACGCTTGTCAATGCATCCCTATGGCCCGTTTTACGACGCCCGAACGGCTTATCCGACGCTCTTACGACGCTTTAAAAAATTGCTACAAATGAACAACCAGACGGCTGCAGGCTAAGGAGATCATTCTGAACAGTCTGTGTGAAGGTTTGGTGGTGTATTTTAGGCCCTAAACCATGGCTGATCAAAGCAAAAAGCAAAGTGCTGTTACTCCAAAAAGGAATAGAAAATCTATAACTTTGGAGACCAAGCACAACATCATAAAGCGCTCTGAGAAAGGAGAGACGAACACAGAAATTGGACGTTCCTTGGATATACCTCGCACAACTATTGTGACTATAATAAAAGACAAGGCAAGAATCCTGGAACAGATCAAGGGCTCAGCACCTATGCAAGGTACGACAATAAGGCAACGTGCTGGGCATATTGCTGAGGTAGAAAAACTCCTCATCATATGGCTGGAAGATCAATCCCAGCGTCATGTGCCCATTAGTTTAGCCTTAATTCAGGCCAAGGCTTTGAGTCTGTATGAGGACATTAAGCAACAGCATGGAGAAGGGGCCACTGAGGAAACGTTCACTGCAAGTAAGGGCTGGTTTATGCGGTTTAAAGAGAGGGCAAACTTGCATAACATAAAAGTGACCGGTGAAGCTGCTAGTGCTGATGAGGAGGCAGCTAAAACCTTCCCTGTTACATTGGCCAAAATTATAGAGGACGGTGGCTATTGCGCACGTCAAGTGTTCAATGTTGATGAGACTGGGCTCTACTGGAAGAAAATGCCCAGTAGAAGCTACATTGCAAGAGAGGAAAAATCTATGCCCGGGTTTAAAGTTGCAAAGGACAGGCTGACTCTTCTGCTTGGTTCAAATGCTGCAGGTGATTTCAAGCTAAAACCTTTGCTTGTTTATCATGCAGAAAACCCTAGGGCATTCAAGGGTTATGCAAAGCACACACTTCCAGTGATTTGGAAGTCCAACCGTAAAGCATGGGTAACAGGGAGCCTTTTTGAGGACTGGTTCCAGCATCAATTTGTTCCGACTGTGCAATTATATTGCATGAACCAGAACCTCGATTTCAAAGCGTTGCTGCTCCTGGACAATGCTCCTGGCCATCCCGTGTACCTGGATGACCATCATCCAAACATCATGGTGGTGTTCATGCCCCCCAACACCACCTCACTGATACAGCCGATGGACCAGGGTGTTATCGCTTCCTTCAAGGCCTACTATCTTAGGCGAACATTTGCCCAGGCCATCAGAGCAACCGATGTGGAAGGTGGTCCAACCCTAAAAGAATTTTGGAAGGGTTACAACATTCTTCATGCAGTGAGAAACATCGGAGAGGCATGGAATGAGGTGAAACAATCCAATCTAAACGGAGTTTGGCGTAATTTGTGCCCGGATTTTGTGTCTGATGTCCAAGGCCTTACAGAGACTGTTGCAGAAGTTACAGAAACTGTTGTGCAAATGGCCAGAGATCTCAACTTGGAGGTGGAAACCGAGGATATTGAGGAGTTGCTCGCCTCACATTCTAACGAGTTGAGCAATGAAGACCTCATGCAATTAGAGGAGCAAAAAATTGCTGAAGAGGAGGCCCACCAATCTGCTGATGTGGCACAGCCACAGCCACGTAAATCTTTGTCTAGCAAAATGTTGGCTGCGGCATTCAAGCACATTGATAGCGCACTGGCCATATTTGAGGACAATGACCCTAACATTGAACGGAGTTCAACAGTCAGTCGTGGGGTGTCTAACCAAATCAGCTGCTATAGAGAGATCTACACGCAGAAAAGGAAAGGATCTGTCCAGACTTCAATGAAGAGGTTCTTCAAGAGGCCGAAACCTTCAACCGCACCTACATCACCTCCAAAAAGTCCGTTGTCTATTGAAGATTCCCCCCCCCCATCATCTTCCTCCAATAATTGATGTGTTTTTTTTTTTGCTCATGTACATTTCTGTACAGAATACAGCATAGTTTTATTTTTATAGTTTTATTTTACAGTTCTGTAATCAATAAATATAATGTTTACATCATAATCTATGTGTGTGCTGCATATCTTATTGCTTGAGTAACATTTTCTGTGTATTTTAGCATTAAAAATGCCTTCAGGAACGGAACGTTTAATTTAAACTGTGTTCCTATGGGAAAACGGGTTTCGCTTTACGACGCTTCGCTATCCGACGCCATTTTGAGTAACGCATTGCGTCGGATAACCGAGGACTGCCTGTAGTGCCCCAGTAATAGAATACTGATACATGCACTGGTTATTTGTACCTGTACTATGCTGATCTGTGCTGCAGCTGCTAGTACATTATACTGTAGATTTGAGTAGAGCAAATCTGGGTCAAAGTGCACCTAATGGTGTTTACTGTCACCAGCATGTATAGATGGTGGTGCGTGAGTGCAAGTTGGTAGTGCTTTAAACACGTGTGAACCCCAGGTGTGTAGTAACAGGTCTAGAGTTAACAGTAGTATTCGTGGATAAATTACTGGTAAGTATTGTAGCGCTGCTGAGACTCCTGTATGGTCAGATACTGAGTTAACAGCTGAGTACTGCTCCTTGTAGGGTTAATAAACCGGTCAACTATGAAAGACCTTTCCCTAATTGATGCAGTGCTCCTCATATGTGGTAATGGTCTGGCACTCCAGAAGTGAATTGCTGGATGGGGTGCCGTTTTGCTCACTAGGTTGTGTCCTATAAGCTATATGCTGTAGTAGGATATTAGCATTCAGGCTTCCCTAATTGTAATTGTAACAGTAATAGACTGCCAGATGAACTAGGGCTCCGCGCGTGCACGTGGTCACGTGTTGCTGACGAGCGGTTCGCGATTTGCTTTCGTCCAAGATGCGTAATCATGCACCACGTGACCACGTGCACGCGCGGAGCCCTAGTTCACGGACACTGACTCAGTGTTACTTAGGAAGTCAGCGTGGCTCTGCTCGTGTACAATTATGAACTGTTTATAGACCTGACGGTCTTAAGAGTCAACAAATAGGAACGGCACACAGTTCATCTAGCAGTCTATTACTGTTACAATTAGGGAAGCCTGAATGCTAATATCCTACTACAGCATATAGCTTATAGGACACAACCTAGTGAGCAAAACGGCACCCCATCCAGCAATTCACTTCTGGAGTGCCAGACCATTACCACATATGAGGAGCACTGCACCAATTAGGGAAAGGTCTTTCATAGTTGACCGGTTTATTAACCCTACAAGGAGCAGTACTCAGCTGATAACTCAGTATCTGACCATACAGGAGTCTCAGCAGCGCTACAATACTTACCAGTAATTTATCCACGAATACTACTGTTAACTCTAGACCTGTTACTACACACCTGGGGTTCACACGTGTTTAAAGCACTACCAGCTTGCACTCACGCACCACCATCTATACATGCTGGTGACAGTAAACACCATTAGGTGCACTTTGACCCAGATTTGCTCTACTCAAATCTATAATGTACTAGCAGCTGCAGCACAGATCAGCACAGTACAGGTACAAATAACCAGTGCATGTATCAGTATTCTATTACTGGGGCACTACATATGTGGTCCTAACTGCCGTTCCATTAGCAAAAACCTCTAGTTCATTCACTCCATATGAGGAACACTAGGGCCAGTGAATATCCTAACACTGGATATTAACCAATCATTGTACACTCCTCTGGATCAACTTATTCCAAGAGCTAGCAACACTTGGTATTATTTAATCATTGTTTTAAACCCCAATATTTTAACGATATTGTCAATAATAAAGATATTTTAAGTAAATCACCATTTCCTACCGGATTAGAGTGCTATCTACAGGGGTTCTGTCTGTCTATCAGTGTACAAGTGCTCGTATACCCCAGAGGAATGCCATGTTAATTTTCAACCACCACGTGCCCTACTCGGTGTACTGCAGGTGGGCCCACAATGTAAACTACAAAGGGAATCGCGAGAAAAAGGCTCTTCCTGAAAATTTAAGAATGACTATTGTGGAGGAATTGCGGCGCTATTTTTCAATTACCGATCCATTAATGAAAATCGTGCGAGACTCAAACAATGGCATTTTGCGGCATACAAGGCATCGGCCCTGGAAGGATAATCTGCTGGGTATCGAATTCGCTTCTTGATTGGTCGTCTGTTAAAATGTTGATTCCTTTCTGACTTGTTCATTGTTTTAAATTGTATTCTAATATGTTTTTAATTACAGTACACCATTAATGTTTTTTTACTTACTGCGCATTACAGTACATCAAAACAGTATTAAAACGCATTATCGGTATTTGTATTATTATTACAGTAGAACACACATACTGTACTGCAATACATGTACAGAATAAATGCATACTTTTTATTTTTGGGGTTTATTATACAGTACAGTACTGTATGTAAAAAAGTATGTAATAAATCTCAGTTATTCTATCCTAATCAATAAAAATGGCACTGACTCAGATTCAGCAGTGTGCAAGCATCGTTACAAAAAGCGATATTTTCCATCGAAATCCCTCCATTTGCCTGATGACAAAGTTTATTTTCTGAGGAAGAAAAATAAATACTGTAAATACTGTAATGGTTAGTTCAAACTAGTCAGTCCCCTAAAGAAGTTCCCACAGTCAGTCCCCGCAGTCCCCTCGGTTAGTCCCAACAATTATTTTCTCGGGGGGCGTCTCTTGTTCACATACAGTACACACATGTGCCTAGATGTGTTGAGACGCATACGCGTTTCAACAAGGTTCCACTGCGCATGCGCCTAACTGTAGAAGCTGCTCAGCCAATGATATTGCTTGACTACATTTTGGCGAATTGTGACTACAAGAACTAAATAACCATAAGCAAAGCGATTGATTACAGGAGAATCACGTTACTGTGCATTGATATTGATATGGTAAAAAAATAATTACATACGGCAGCTGTACCCACCATAGACTTTGCCATTCGGTTGGCGCCGAACCACTGCCAGTCCCGTGGTCTTGATTATACACGTAGTTGACAGGTAACAGCGGGCCTGCTAGACCTGTAGTTGAAAGCTGATGAAGCTGGAAATCGCTTTGGTACATGCAAGCTTGCTGGTATCTGTACGTGAAATCCTGCTCAGGCTGCAGGTATCCAAGCGGGGGCTGATAGCAAGGGTTGCCATTCAGCAGGTTTTCACCGACGGTTGGACTGTTATTGGAAGCCGGTGCTGGCGCTGGCGCATTGCTTGCCTGGGACTGACGATTCTTAGTTGGTTTTACCATGATCTTTCACCTTTTGAACTCTCCATGATCAAAGATACTGGGAAATTCAGGGGCAACACAGCAATACCCTCCTCCTGTAACTCCGGGTGCAGGAGCAATACGAAAAAAACGCGGATCGATACATAACTTTTTCCTTATCGCACACTTCCCCCCCAGAGCATCTGCTGAAAATATGTAAAAGTCATAATTTTCGATAAAATATTGATAAATTTGACCAACTGTGGTCATCTTATCATCTGCTGGATTAATTGCTGATCATATTAAATAAGCGTACGTTATGTTGGGCTTTTCGAACATGGACTGCAGTGGTGTACTCATCTCTGGACCTCTCTGGACAATGGAATAGAACACCAGACACTTTGCATTTAGTTTTTAATATGAAACGCCTAAATAGATACAATGTTGTACAACTTCTTCAGTACCAAGGTCAATTCACAAAGGACCACTGTGGTATTTTTTAAACACCTGCAAGTCGACATATTACTGAAGCGCATGCGCATTACAATTCATGAATATCTGCCACCTGGCGGATACACGAAGAAATGAAACCAATTAAATCCGAAACATTCTCATTAAACAGATCAAGCGCGGGTGACGCCGGCATGATTGCGACATGAATACGGCACGAATGCCGCATGAACGCGGCGAAGCGCGTGGCATTCGGAAAAAGTCACCGGAAAATATCCGAGAAGTGTTAAAATAAAAGCGGCCGCGGCTGTACGTTATACTGTACGTCCATACGGCACTGAAAGGGATAAAGTGATGCTTTAGCACAAAAAAATCTTAAGCAAAATACATGACAATAGCAATTGAGTAAATAAAATGTTATTGTAAACAAATAAAACAATGAATGTTGTTGTTTGTTGTTGTTGCAGTAAGGCTGCCAAGACTGTGGGTGGTCTGAGTATAGGCTTTAATTCAGCCTCAACACATGGAACACAAAGGGCTTACTTTCAGCATATACCTAAGCAAAATGCCACAAACAGTGTAGTGCCCTTTTCCCGAAAGGGCCAGCCTATAGTCCTGGCTATGGCACAGCCCTCAGAGAACTCTGAAGAATTCAAGTCCAGCATGGTCTTTCAGAAAATTGCATTTTAGCATTGTCTGCAATACAGTCTAGAAACTCAAGCGAGCTGTTAAAAGTCTAATAGCTCACTTGAAATTCCCCCCTCTCACAAAATTTGAGAAACTCTGTCGCGAAGGAGTACATCAAAAAGGTCTAATAACACAAATATATGCTGGCATGGAGAATCCGGCGAACTCTACCGCTCACGACTATATGCTTAAATGGGAAGCGGAATTGGACATAGTTATTGACAGAGAGTACTGGGAGGAAATATGGGACGCGGCCTCAGGAACTTCCATCTTTTACCTCGGTGAAGGAAAACATCTATAAAATAATGTATCATTAGTATCTTACCCCAGTGAGGTTAAAACAAATCTACCCTCTGGCCTCAGATCTATGCTGGAGAGGCTGTGGACATAGAGGGGACATGGCCCATATCTGGTGGTCATGTCCCGAAATTCAGAAATACTGGCTTACGGTACAAGATTTGATAAAAGAGGTCACAGGCCTCACAATTCCTATAGATCCACTGACCTTCCTACTGGGCAGACCGATAGAGGACATCGATCGCTCAGTATGGAAATTAATCTCCTTTATTCTAACAGCAGCAAGGTGTTCAGTTGCATACTCTTGGAAGAAGATAGCGCCCCCCACCAAACAGCTAGTGAAAAAAAGAGTTAACGATGTTATGAGTATGGAAAAACCCACGGCCTTCTTGAAACGCTCAACTGAAGGTTTCTATAAAATCTGGGAACCCTGGTTAACCCATTAATCCGAACCAAATCAGGATACAACCCCAGACGGATCTGAACCACAGTAAGGCCGTGAAGGATGGATGCTGGGACCCGGCCGGACGAGGAGAGGGTGGAATGACTCCCCTCTCTCCCCCCCCCCCGTCCTCTCCCCTCTTTCTTTTTCCACACCCCAGGGACCATGACTTGGCCATAGGGGATCTTTCCTTTCTTTCTCTCTCCCCCCACATGAACAAGGAAAATACAACTGTATTAGGCCAACACTGATAATGTAAAACCAATGTCTGTAAAGATAATTATGCATAATAAAAACGTTTGAAAAAAAAAAAAAGGTCTAATAGCAATTCAACCTGCTGTACAGCTGTATAGTTCTGTCCCCAATTAATTCCGAAACCATTATAATTAAACAGATCAACCGTGTGTGCTGGGCGGCGCGATAACGGCATGGACATGGGGGATGCACGATTTATAGCGTGAGGAATACAGCAGATCCAACGACAACGGCTCCGAGAAGTTTTAGAATAAAGGCTGGCACAGCAGTAGGTGTGTTAGAAATATAGAGTTCTGGTCTCTGTTTAGTAAGAAAAATACAGTATGTCATTAGCACACAAAAATATATTATAGCAAACTGTATTTGAAATACACAGCTACTATCTACAAACACAAGCTACCATCTACAAAATTCAACGTTCAATTAGGGCTTAACAATTACATGTTAGATTTAATATACAAAAGAAGTGCAGTGCTTAGTACATACAGCATAATATATGCCGACAGTTTCATCAAAATAATATGATCAACAAACAGAAGTTCCTAACATACTTTATCACACATATTAGGTTCTCAATGGCCTTGAGGTGAAAATATGAGATTTTATGTGTCATAGCAATGACACGGCCTTGGTTGAAATCTAAATTTATATTCTAAATGCGTGGATATTAGCCTAAAACCCCTCTGCCTTGAGGACAGGATAAGGCCACCTTCTGGGCTTGTCCTTAACTCCCCTCATCAAGCTACAGTGACATGGCTTAAGGCTGGAGTAGAAAAAAATTCCTTTTGAATGAAATGCTGCCTGAATGTATAACATTTCCCTAACTTCCTTCCTATCATATCTGAAGGATACCCCTTTCACTGATGCATTGGTATATTTAAAATACACGTATGGATAAAAATGTTGCTGACGCAACTTCTACTTTTGCAGGTGAAAACAGATATCAGAGATACAGTATAACTGAGTCCAACCAGTAATTTTTGGTCTTAACTTAAACAGTGGAACACACCAGTTAAAAGTAGATATTTCCCTTCTTGTGAACTGTATCATTTGTCACATATCTCAGATTTAGTAAATGTCTAAGGAAAATGCAAGACGAACTTCATGTCACCTTTCTCTGTTGCTCCCATGGAATATTTCAAGAATGTGAGATCCCCTTTAAGGATGACACCCAGGGCCTCTGGTAGGTCCTGGTACTGTCACCAGACTTCCATAACATGCACACATAATTTTAGTGGGCAATCACTCATAACCTCAGGTTAACCTCTGCTACTCTGGTTACTTTGACCTGTCGTCCTCATCTCCTTGTTTTATGGGCCAACAAATGACATATGCTAGTGTAACACCCCCCTCCCGCCTTAAGGGTATATCTCGGTGCTGTATGGGCTCACCTGTTGTATATCAGGAAGCCTGAGGGTCCGAGTTGGTATAGGGAAAGGCAAGGGAATGACTTCTGATCTGCCTTGTGCAGCGCCTCCATCTTGTAGGGATCTGCCAGGGACAGAGAGTGACCCTACAGGAACCCCTTTCCAGTAAGTCAGACAGGAGACATGGAACTTCGTACTATTTATTGGCAGGCCAGCTGATTCCATCTCCCATGCAAGAGAGGTACACTATGACACCCTGCTGATGATCACCTTTCCTCGCATCTTGCTTTTGCTTTATCCCTGACTAGGCCCCCCAAAGGCTTGAGGCCATTGGGGCTAGTCATCACCCACTGATGGGGTGAGGCAGAATCACCTTACTCACTATGGAGCAGGCAACATCCTGGAATCCCTCTTCAATTTGGGAAGGAAGCATCTTATGTGCCCAGGGGAGATTTTTCTGGGAGGGCACGGGCGGTTGCAGAGGTCTCACGCTCTCCCCCAAGGCATATTATTGATCTTTGGTATATTTATGAACTTCAACCCCTGTTTTATAAGAAACCCCACACACAACATTTATTATTGATCTATGGTATGTTTGAATAGTAAAAGGTGTTTTTGTTTTTTTACTCTTTTAAGTGTGTGCTGATAATTGACCAACTTGTAACAGGCTGACTTATTGGGGAGGGGGGAGGGTCATGTGACTGCTTAGATGTATAAAAATAACATCACCCCCTGCATTGGCAGGGTCTGCATTGGCATTTTAGAGTGAGGCATTTAAAGTGAATATTTTTAAATGAGAATATATAGTTAGACTATAGGTTGACTAGAAGTTGACTGGGGACTGGATCTATTGCAAACTCTTCTACACAAGGCAACAAACGGTGAGCTACCTCTGACCACACACTATGATCCCATGCTTGTTGGCCTGTACACTTAACCCCCCACCCTTTTACAACTTATTTTTCTGCAGCCTCTCCCAACACTGACTGCACACAACTGCCCTCCCCCCTTAACCCTCACCCACTGCAAACACTGAATAGACCCTAGCATTGCAATGCAGCAAAACATTTGACAAGGAAAAGGCACACCCTGATGTTTAGTCTGCACACACACACTTGGCTCACAACAGTTCCATGCAGCATTACCTACCTCTGTGATAATGAACCTGATATGTACCTCAACTTTGTTCTTTCTCGTGGCCTCAAGGAAATGTTACTATCTCTATCCACTACAAACTGCTCCCTCCTGGCCCACACCCAATGTCACCATACACCCTAGATTACTCAAAAGCCTTGTACTGTCTACTGAAAGTTGGTGGAGAACTCTAAAAACCAGCACACCAACCATCGCTCAGTCTAATGACAAACACCACAAAATTACAACTTGCAAACAACTACTCAAATTTCTACTCATACTGTTACTCTCTTTAGCAGGTGATATTGAACCTAACCCAGGCCCTCCCTTTTCAACTCTGTCCCATACCCTGAGAATTCCCCCTTTAAATTCCAAAATGGTCTATCTGTCGCCCATATAAATACCCGGTGTCTACTGCCCAAAATGGATCAACTTAGAGCATGGTGCCTTATGCATAAACCCAAAGCCATCGTTCTCACAGAAACATGGTTAACCTCTAAAACTCCTGATGCAAATATTGCCATTCAGGGATACTCCATTTCTAGGAGAGATTGGTCAAAGAGATGAGAAGGGGTGTTATTTTATATTGCAGACACCTTACAATTTACACTGTTAAATTGCCCCCCAAGCCCACCCTCGTTTGAAATCCTAGTTGGCAAAATCTGCCTCCCCTTTTCTAAGCCCATCTTGTTTGCAGGCATCTACCACTCCTCTAAAGCCCCTCTACAGTCCCTGACTGACATCACCCAGTTTCTTGGCTCAATTTCCTCTCTGAATGAGAAGAGTGAGCTCCTAGTTCTTGGGGATTTCATCCTCAATTGGCTCAACCCTAAAAACCACAACATCCAGTTACAACTCAAGTCACTTAGCCTAACGCAACTAATTTCCCAACCAACACAGACAAACCTGAAATCGCACAACCATTCTTTGCTAGACTGGATTCTGATCTAAAATCCCATCAGAATCCAATCCTCTGGCCTCCTTCCTGACATTTTCAGTGACCATGCAATAGTGTATTGTGTAAGGAAAATAAAACCACCCCAATCAAGCCCTAAAGTTCTCCTCACTAGAATATTTAGAAACTTTAACCCACAATAGTTTCTGGCAGACCTTACAAACTGCCCTTGGTACAGAATCGACTTTGTTCCCGACCCTGATTCTGCGCTGGACTTTTTCCAATCCGAGTTCTTAAAACTCTGTGATACCCATGCTCCACTACACAGAATAAGAGTACAGGGGGCCTACCTTCCGTGGGTTACAACTGACCTTATAGCACTCTACCAGTTCAGGGATGACTTGTGAAAAAGCTACAAAGTAACTGGTACTACCAAGGATCTCAATCACTACAGATGCCTGCAGAACATGTGCACAAGGCATACAAAACATGCAAAAGCACAATATTACTCTGACAATCTTTTCCAGAATACATCAAACCCAGCTAACTTCTGGAAGGTTATCAACAACATATTCCAGCTTTTTAACCATCAACAACCTAGTAATATCACTAAGGAGGATATTACTCTGACAAACCCCACTGACATTGCAAATGCATTCAATGACTACTTTGTGGAGTGTGCCACTAACTTATTAGCGAAACGCAACACAAACCACAAACATGAATCTCATCCTGTGAGTACCCCTATAGCCACACCCCCTCCCAACACTGTCCACAATTTTCAATGTGTCCTAGTATCCGAAATGGAGGTTACACAAGTGCTCCTCAAATTAAAACTAAGCAGCCAATGTGGACCTGACTTACTACAATCTAAGTTCCTAAGACTTGGTGCCCCAGCCATTGCCAAACCAATTGCTTCCATAGTCAACTTTATTCTCGGTGCAGGCCATATCCCTAAGACCTGGAAAACTGCCAGAGTTGTCCCAATTTTCAAAAGTGGGGACAAAAACACTGTCTCAAACTACAGGCCAATCTCTCTTCTCCCAATACTATCCAAAGTCATTGAAACATTTGAGTGAACTTTCTGCTTCCCCTGGAGTTGCCTCTCTGTTTGGCGTGCGTCTCACGGCTGCGTCTCAGCAATTCCGGATGTGACATCAACAGGATCCAGGGGTTCCGGTCGGCAGTGTGAATCATCTGTCAGCATCAGCGTAACTCTATGCGTTTCACCTTTCTTGGTCGACCGGAACCCCTGGATCCCGTTGACGTCACATCCGGAATTGCTGAGACGCAGCCGTGAGACGCACGCCAAACAGAGAGGCAACTCCAGGGGAAGCAGAAAGTTCACTCTAACTGCAGCCGAGAGATCGATTGTGGTGATCTAAATGCATGTAACCATCCTTTACCATGGGAGTGTATTGTAATATACTAACACCATTTATATTAATATTTCTACAGTCTGCATATATGCCCGGTTCTTTGTCTAATTACTAAAGGTACCAGCGTGTATATCCCCGCTGAGGCTGACTCATATCTCCACCGCACCGCAGGCGAGTCATCACTTAAAGTATAGCATAGTAAATCTATCTCCCCTCACTTTTGTGAGTATTCATTCTATAGACCTAAAGAAAGAAATCCACGTTTTTTTATATAACACTACTGCACTATCAGATATTTATTTTCTGTTTCCACATGTTTGCGCTTCCCAACGACCACCATTCCTTCCACTCTGCATGGGATTGAGAGAGCAATCCTTCACTGGGTCACAGAGCATTCAACGAATTTGTTTGTATGAAACTATTATTGTTTTAACATTGCACTGTATTAACATTGTTGCACAATTATGATTTGAGCGCCACTATTGAAAATTATCCTACTCTGGAATAGGGAAACCGCTCTTTAAAACTGGTCTCATGCCTACCAATCAGGTAGATCCCAACATGGGTCCATCTCAGGTTCTAACTCCAACCCCTTGGATATCACCTGTGGTGTCCCGCAATTCTCTGTTCTGGGGACCCTACTCTTCGCATTGTCTTCTGCATTTGTTCATCAATGATCTTCCTACAGCATGTACTGTATTCAGGTGATACAATCTTATATGCACATAGCCAGTGTTCGAAAAATCACCCAAAAATCTACTCACCGAACAAAAAATCTACTTGCCCCTAGCCCCGCCCCTAGCCCCCAGACCCGCCCCCAGACCCGCTTTTTAAAAAAAAAACGTAATAATTCCTAGTAAGAAACAACATTGTTTTGACATTAGTTTATATTGTAGTACATTATACTACAATTAGTCCTTGTTATGTGTTGTGTGTAAATGTTCCTGAACCCCATAACTAGTGCCTGGGGCGCCCTCCGCGTACAATATTAAGCAAGCAGCAATCCCCCTTGGGATCTTACCTGATCCGCAGTCCCTCAATGTCCAGGTACCCTCATTCCCGCAATGTTATACATTGGGGGGAGGTGTTCCCTACCTGTCTTCTGGTGGTTTATGGTGGTGAGTGGATGTTCCGATGTCTTCCGTGTGAAGAGCAATTCGAGTGTTAGAGGTTGCTGTGATTTGAGAAACAGAATATATGGTGGTTAGTGTATATGGGTAGGTTGGGCAGGTTACTGTAACAAGGGAGTTAAGACATCGCTATAGGTACTACAGATCCAGATGTGAGAAGAGTAACAGTGGGTGGTGTGAGGACAGACGAGAGAGAAACAGAGAGTGAAGAGACAGAGAGCAGAGAGAGACACCCACACCAACACACACACAGAGCGGCACACACACACGCACAACCATCAGCCAACACACACACGACACACACACACACACCACACCACACACACACACACACAACACACACACACAGCACCACACGAGTGATACAGAGTAGTATCAAGAGGTAGAGAGAGAGAGAGGACAGAGAATGACGACGACACCGCTCGCCAAGCAGAGGGACCAGAGCGACCAAGATTCACGACGGCAGAAAGACCTTCAGCCCAAGTGAGCTCGTGCGACACCAGAGAAACAGAGCAGACACAACCCCAAGCGACCCCCAGGGCCCGCCCACGCGCAGCCCGTAAGAGAGAACGGGAACAGAGAAACCGAGAGATGAGAAGAAGAGAGACGACGAAGAGGAAACGCAGAGATCGAGCACGTGATAAGTCAAAGACGCCCGAGCTCGTAAGCAAGAGAGCGACGCGCCTCCCGTGAAGAGAGAAGGAGACTAGATGCCCCCGAGGGTAGATACCTCGACAGTCGCAGGGGACGAGAAGGACCATTGATGAATCTCCAGAGAAGGAGGACCGAGACGAGAGAGGAAAAACAGCCGAAGGGAAAGTGATTTCCTGAGGCCACCCGCTGACGGGGTTGCGGCCCCGACGGGAGCTCTCCGAGCCCTGAAGTCTCTTGAGTGAGCGAGGAGAGAAAGATGAGACGAAGAGAGAGCGAATGGGAGCCGAAGAACCCCTGGACGGAGACAGAGGGAAGTCAATTCAGAAGGCAAGAGAGGACGCATTCGTCTATCGCTGGTGCCGCATAGTAGTCTGTCAGAGGATGGGCCCAGACGCTAAAGACAAGAAGGCAACCGGTATAAGCGAGAGTAGAGACGAGACAGAGAGAGACGAATGTGAGGATATGAGAGAGGAATGGGGCCTGGGAATGGGAATCAGCGGATCAGTGAGACCCAACTGCCAAGACCAAGAGATGATGAGACCGAAGAGAGAGAGAGCGCCTACTCGATGAGCAGGAGATAATCAGACTGCGAGAGCAGCCGAGAGAGAGGGATTGCCGAGTGACTGCTGAGGTGAAGAGGGAGAGAGGGACGAGTGAGGAGAGGGGAGGAAAGAGAGAGAGAGAGACAGAGGTGATGAGAGTCTGGAGCGAGAGAGATGAGAGAGACACAGAGAGATTGGCAGAGACATCGAGAGACGGAGGACATAGAGAGAGACACCCACACACACACACACAGAGCAACACACACACACACACAGGGTGAGGGCGACAGGGAAAGGGTGAGGGCAACATGGAAAGAGTGAGGGCAACAGGGAAAAGGGTGTGAGGGGCGACAGGGAGACAGGAGACAGGGAGCGCGCGGAGTTTGGGAGGGCGGACAGAAGGGGACAAGGGGAGGACCAAGAGGAATAGGAAGGCATAAATTGGGAAGCGGGGGCAGGAGAGAAAGCAACTCTTACCCACGGCGATTTACCATACAACATACCAAACATCCCTACGAGCCCCACTTTAACGTGCGGAGTGAAGGTTCGGTACTACCGAGGGGAGCGGGTGGTGGGCAAAGGGACTCAGAAGCCCGAGGGGGTGATGGGAGACAAAAAGGGCAACACAGCGGCTTACATAAGCATAAACGAAATAGAAGGCATTAGACACAACCGAGGTAAGAAAGAAGAGGGGGAGGGCATGGAACGGAGAAAAAGGGAAGCGGGTTGAGGGTGAGTGACACCAGGGGAGGGAGGAGCGAGACATACGGGAGAGGGTGACACAGGGACAGGGTACACAGGGAGAGAGCTGGGTGGGGTGACACAGGGAGAGGGAGGACACCAGGCGGAGGGAGGGGGACACAGGGAAGGAGGAGGTTGTGAACAGCGACAGCGGGGGCTGACAAAGGGAGAGGTGACACGGGGAGGAGGGGTTTGACACACTCCAGACACCAAACTATAACTCAACAGACACACCACAGACACTCACCACAGGACACTCACCGACTAACACACCTCAAACACAAACACTGCAGACTTACATACAGTCAAATGTGTATTGTGTAAGGGGGCAATAAAAACCACCCCAATCAAAGCCCTAAGGTTCTCCTCACTATAGACATTTCGAACTTTAACCCACAAACGACTCACACACTCAGACTCACACACTCAGACTCACACACTCAGACACTCACACTCAGACATTCTCACTCAGACACTCACACTCACACTCAGAGACACACACACACTCAGGCAGCGAGGACACAACACACGACACGCAGACCAGGCGGGCACAAGACACAACACATAAACAAGACACACACACACACACACACACAAACACACACACACACACAAACACCACCAAACACACACACACGCACCACACAAATCACACCACACCACTACCACAAGGCAGGGGTTGGCAAAATGAAGCAGGAAGTGGGGCCTCCGCACGGCAGTGGGCCCTCCACAGGGCAGGAGGGCCTCTGCAAGGGGCTGCCCCACCTCCAGAGGCGGACACCGCAGCACGACCCGCCCCAAAAGCGTACGCCGCAGCACCCCCCCCCCCAAGCAACCGATGCCACAGCACACTCCCCCTTCAGAAGGGACCCCCCTGGCAGCAAGCGGGGATCGGGGGCAGGGGGGGGAGATCAGGAGGGGGAGGAGATCAGGAGGGGGAGGAGATCAGGGGCAGGAGGGGGAGGAGATCGGGGGAAGGGGCTAACCCAGAGCTGCCTGCCGGCCCTCTTCCCTGCGTTAACCCAATCAGGGAGGGGGATTATTTATTTAAAAAAAAAAATTAAAAATTGGGCGCGAGCAGGGGAATTCATAGAGCCGCAGCACGGCTCGCCAGCGGCCTAAATCCACTCGCCACGGGCGTGTGGTTATCATTAATTGTCGAACACTGCACATAGCCATAGCCCAGGCCTGCACAACTCCAGTCCTCGAGGGCCGCAAACAGGCCAGGTTTTCAGGATATCCCTACTTCAGCACAGTGGGCAAGTAGGGCCAGTCACGAGGACACTAATTGAGCCAGCTGTGCTGAAGTAGGGATATCCTGAAAACCTGGCCTGTTTGCGGTCCTCGAGGACTGGAGTTGTGCAGGCCTGCCATAGCCTCTCTTACCTTGAACACATACTTCAATCTGACTTTTTGAGACTCGAAAATTGGATTTCCCAAAACAGACTGTATTTAAACACTGACAAGACTGTAAGAATGGTATTTGGGACCATGACTACATTTTTAAAGCATCCAGTGACTGAGCTCCAGATCAGAACCAACACTAACACCACCCTAACTCCTGTTAATAGTTTTAAATACTTGGGCATATGGTTTGACTCCCACTTAACATTCAGGGTGCACATTGATACCCTGACATCCAAAACCTATGCCAAACTATGTGTACTTTACAGGACATACATTGACAACGCAATTTACATACCTTGACAAAAGCGCTTTGAGAAGCGTGAAACATTGGTGGGGATTTTTTGCCCTTTTCTTGTCCTCATGACCATTAATTATTTTTTTTTATGGGAAACGCACTCTCCTGTTTGTTTATTTTTCTATGGACATTTGTTGTAGTGCTCCACCATTCTTCCTTTTTCTCTTGTCATACCTACTGGACGGAGGCAAACCTAAGGACCCCCACAGCTGGATTGCATGGACGTTGCAGCTTCAAAAGTGAGTCACTTGCTTGCTACATACAGTATTTTCCTGGCTATGATTTCTATGACATTTTGGTATTACCTAGGGTGAGTTATATGCTTATGACTCCTGGTGCTAATGTGTGTTAATTTCTCACTATGTGGTGAGTTCACTATCCAGGAGTTTACACCCAGTACCTGTTGTCTTCAATCAAGTATTTATCTTGGGATCCTTCTACAAGTATTCTTTACTCATTCAAGTATACTTTCTGTTATAGGTCCGTAGCACCATGCATTTACATTGTACTTTACAGGAACAAATCCTCCCTAAGTCTGCTGGTCAGAAAGCATATCGCAAAGCAGATGCTAATGCCAATTATCGACTATGGGGACATAGTATATGGCTCGGCACCCCAACCCCACCTTAGCAAACTTAACACCCTCTACAATTCAAAATGCCATTTTGTTCTCCGATGCGACTACAGCACACATCTCTGCGAAATGCTCAAAGAACTAGACTGGTCATCACTTGAGTCTAGGCGCAAATTTCATCTTTCCTGTCTTGCCTTCAACTACTTTCTGGGCAAGCTACCCATCTATCTGAACAAGCTCCTCACCCCTACCACCTGCAGGAGTTCTGACTCCAAAAGACCTTTCATGGTCCCAATGCTCAACAAAGAAGCTGGCTGCTCCTCCTTCTCTTACCGTGCACTCCAATACTGGAAAAACCTACTGGAGACTCACACAGCCACCACCAGTTTAAGTTCTTTCAAAACTTAAGCTGTCTCACATTTTAATCTGGTCTGTAACTGTAACATACGCCTATAATATATATTATCTTTGACTGTGCATGCAATGTCTTGTATATACTGTATACCCTGCTCACTTATGTAACTATGAATTTGAATCCATGTATTATTTGTCATCTTAACTGTATGCTCAGGACATACTTGAAAACGAGAGGTAACTCTCAATGTATAACTTCCTGATAAAACATTTTATATGTAACCCTTATCCCCCCCCCCCTAGACTCATCTGACATATCTAGGGTGTGTGAGGGCGGATTACATGTATTGGGTGGTGCGTACCTGCGTGGAACAGGAGGGCCTGAGTCTCCCGCGGTGGTGTGGGGGATCACAGGACCAGGCTTCTGGGGTAGTAGCCTCCATGCTTTCAGTGGTGGTGCAGCGCCTCGATCCTCTATACCTTCCAAGGGTATGGGGTAGGACCTGTATAGAAGAATGACCCCTGGTGCCAGGGTGGATGCTCCAGAATCACACAACAGTCTTTGATAAAAAGGTAATGTCTCTCTTTATTGGTCCAAGCCGCGCCCGGCAGTAGCGGCGACAAGCAGCCACAACAACAACAGCAATGTCCCTCTTTTCACACGACCCTCCAATCTTTACAGGCCTTTCCTCCTCTCCTTCCCTCCAAGTGTACTCTCCGACAGGATGGACTGGGCTGGGGCTTCAATACCCCAATGCCCACCTCAGAGGGTTTCCTCTGGGTGGGGGATGGATTCTCCCCATCACCCCATCATCGTGGTGAGGGGCATTGGTCCACCTGAACTCGGCTCGCTCTCCAACTGTCATAGGCCAGAGTTCTCTCTTGCTGCTCCCAGGACGGAGCTAGGTATATTCCTCCCTCGTAGACTCCAGAATACTCGTAGACTCCAGAATAGACAGCCTGTCACTTACAGGAATGGGCTGCTAAATAGGCTTAGCCCCACCCATCATGACGTCAGCAGTACCTCCCCTCTGTCTCATGCCTGCAGTAGAGTCAGGGGCCTGCATCTATCACTTAGGGCAGGGCTTGAAGGGGGGGAAAACCCATGATCACTACTGGTGCCTGCCCTTAACAGGACTTACCACAGTAGGAGGAAGATATTTTATTTATTTATTTATTTTATTTATAAAATATTTTACCAGGAAGTAATACATTGAGAGTTACCTCTCGTTTTCAAGTATGTCCTGGGCACAGAGTAAAACAAATAATACATGGTTACAAGTACAGTTACATAAATGAACAAGGTATACATTATATACAGAGACATTGCATGCACAGTTAAAGAAAATATATATTATGAGCGTATGAAACAGTTACAGACCAGATTAAAGTGTGAGACAGCCTTAGATTTGAAAGAACTTAAGCTGGTGGTGGATATGAGAGTCTCTGGTAGGTTGTTCCAGTTTTGGGGTGCACGGAAGGAGAAGGAGGAACGTCCGGATACTTTGTTGAGCCTTGGGACCATGAATAGTCTTTTGGAGTCTGATCTCAGGTGATATTTGCTGTATCTGGTAGAGGGGTGAGGAGCTGTGTTCAAGGTAGCTGGGGTGCATCTGCCAGAAAGTATTTGGGGTGAGACAGGAAAGGTGAACTTTGCGCCTAGACTCTAGTGATGACCAATCTAGTTCTTTGAGCATTTCCAGTGATGTGTGTTATAGTTGCATTGGGAGAACAAAACGACAAATTGAATTGTAGAGGTGTCAAGGTTTGCTAAGGTGGGTTTGAGGAGCCGAGCCATATACTATGTCTCCATAGTCAATAATTGGCATTAGCATCTGCTGTGGCAATACGCTTTTGTCGACAGGAGACTTAGGGAGGATTTGTTCCTGTAAAGTACCCTAGTTTGGCATAGGTCTTGGTTGTGCAGGGTATCAATGTGCATCCCGAATGTTTAAGTGGGAGTCAAACCATAAGCTCAGGTATTTAAAACTAGTGACAGGTGTTAGGTGGTGTTAGCGTTGGTTCTAATCAGGAGCAGTCACTGGAATCTTTACAAATTAGTCTTGGTCCCCAAATACCATTGTTACAGTCTTGTCAGTGTTTAAAAACAGTTTGTTTTGGGAATCCAGTTTTCGATCTCAAAAAGTCAGACTGAAGTATGTGTTGAAGGTCAGAAGGCTATGGCTGTGTGCATATAGGATTGTTCATCTGCATACATGGTGTATTGAGGCTTCCTACAAGCTGTGGGAAGATCATTATGAACACTGAGAAGAGTGTGGGGCCCCAGAACAGAGCCTTGCGGGACACCACAGGTGATATCCAGGGGTTGGAGTTAGAGCCTGAGATGGACACAATGTTGGGAATCTTACTGATAGGTAGGACTGAAACCAGTTTAAGCATGTTTCCCTATTCCAGAGCTCTGGAGTTTGTTAAGCAGGATAACATGATCAACTGTGTCAAAAGCCTTTGCAAAATCTAGGAATACTGCACCAGTGAGTTGTCCCCGTTCCATTCCACACTGGATTTCATTGCAAACTTTTAGCAGGGTAGTTACGGTGGAGTGTTTGGGACGAAACCCAGACTGGAATTGGCTAGGTAAATTTGTCTTGGTGTAGAAATTGCTTAATTGGGAGTGGACACATTTTTCCAAGACTTTGGATAGAATTGGGAGAAGTGAGATTGGCCTGTAGTTTGAGACAGTGTTTTTGTCCCCACTTTTGAAGATTGGGACAACTCTGGCAGTTTTCCAGGTCTTAGGGATATGGCCTGCAGACAGGATAGAGTTGACTATGGACGCAATTGGTTTGGCAATGGCTGGGGCACCAAGTCGTAGGAACCTAGATTGTAGTAAGTCGGGTCCACATTGCCTACTTAGTTTTAGTTTGAGGAGCGCTTGTGTAATCTCCTCTTCAGATACTGGGCGAAATTGAAAATTGTGGGCAGTGTTGGGAGGGGGTGGGACTGTAGGGATACTCCCAGGATGAGATTCATGTTTGGGGTTTGTGCTGCGTTTCGCTAATAAGTTAGTGGCACACCCCACAAAGTAATCATTGAATGAATTTGCAATGTCAGTGGGGTTTGTCAGAGTAATATCCCCCTTAGTGATATAACTTGGTTTTTGATGGTTAGGAGGCTGGAATATATTTTTGATAACCTTCCAGAAATTAGCTGGGTTTGATGTATTTTGGTGGAGATTGTCAGCGTAATATTGTGCTTTTGCATGCCTTGTTTTCCTTGTGCACATGTTCCGCAGGCATCTGTAGTGATTGAGATCCTTGTTAGTGCCAGTTACTTTGTAGCTTTTCCACAAGGCATCCCTGAACTGGTAGAGTGCTATAAGGTCAGGTGTAACCCATGGAAGGTGGGCCCCCGTACCCTTATTTTGCATAGTGGAGCATGGGTATCGCAGAGTTTTAAGAACTCGGATTGGAAATAGTCGAGCGCAGAATCGGGGTCGGGAATTAAATCGATTCTGTGCCATGGGCAGTTGGTAAGGTCATCCAGAAACTGTTGTGGGTTAAAGTTTTTAAATTGTTTTTAAAAGAGAAGTGAAGCTCTTCGCTCTTGCTCCCTGTCCCTCCCTTTGCTGAGGACGCTCCTGATTGGTTCTCCTTGTGCCCCCTCCCTCTGGTGGAATCCAGAGGCGGGGCCCTCCTATTTTCAGTGTGACGCGACTTGGTTTGTTGACCAGTCACAGCACAGGTGGGTGGGCTTTTGGCTTTCACGCCGCTCCGCTCTTCTTGCAGGGAATCTGGGTTTGGCGCCAAACCCCTGCACATTTCCCGCCACATTTCTAGTACAGTTCTTTTGCACGACTCACGTGCGCGCTCCAGGATTGGCGGGAAATGCCATTTTAGGTCGCCATTTTGGAGGGTTCTTTGCTCCGCCGGAGCACATGTAGTGACGGCCACCATCTTTGATGCGCCCACCACATGTAATTGTGTACTCTCCTCAGTGTCTAAGCTGTAATTTACTCCTAGGCACGGACTAATCTCCTCGACACTTTCTACTTCCTTCTGCATGATTATTCTGGTACCCACTAAAATGAGGTGGCGTACCACAGGCTTGGCAGAACTCCTTATGTGTGTGTACTGTGCTCGATGTTCGTTCCGGCCAGTGCTCTGTGGTGCGTTCTGTGGGTGCTAGCTAGCGTACCGGGCATCTCACTAGGTACGGGCGTCCTTCTATTGGCCACTCATAGTGCGGGCCCTGGGCCATGGTCCCTGGACTAGTTAGCAGGCTGACCCCCCCAGTTGACTCACACTACCTGCCTCAAGGGACTAGGACAGCGATAGCTATGCACCCCTCTTACGCTACCGCTTAGGGCGCCCAGGGCATACTGTGCGGGAGCGGCGATCCACGCTCCCCTGACTACCCCCGGTGTGCAATTGCGCCCTACGTTCCTCAACACTGGACCAGAGAGTGCACATCACTCTTTCTGTTCTGCCTTGCGATAAGCCTGACCTGTTTATCTCAGCAGCGCCTCCAAATGTAAGCCTTATCCCCCCCCCCTAGACTCATCTGACATATCTAGGGTGTGTGAGGGCGGATTACATGTACTGGGTGGTGCGTACCTGCATGGAACAGGAGGGCCTGAGTCTCCCGTGGTGGTTTGAGGGATCACAGGACCAGGCTTCTGGGGTAGTAGCCTCCATGCTTTCAGTGGTGTGCAGAGCCTCCATCCTCTGTACCTTCCCAGGGTATGGGGTAGGACCTGTATAGAAGAGTGACCCCTGGTCCCAGGGTGGATGCTCCAGAATCACACAACAGTCTTTGATAAAAAGGTAATGTCTCTCTTTATTGGTCCGAGCCGCGCCCGGCAGTAGTGGCGACAAGCAGCCACAACAACAACAGCAATGTCCCTCTTTTCACACGACCCTCCAATCTGTACAGGCCTTTCCTCCTCTCCTTCCCTCCAAGTTTACTCTCCGACAGGATGGACTGGGCTGGGGCTTCAATACCCCACTGCCCACCTCAGAGGGTTTCCTCTGAGTGGTGGATGGATTCTCCCCATCACCCCATCATCGGGGTGAGGGGCATTGGTCCACCTGAACTTGGCTCGCTCTCCAACTGTCATAGGCCAGAGTTCTCTCTCTTGCTGCTCCCAGGACGGAGCTAGGTATATTCCTCTCACTCCCAGGACAGACTCCAGAGTCCACTCCCTTGTATACTCCAGAATAGACAGCCTGTCAGTTACAGGAATGGGCTGCTATATAGGCTTAGCCCCACCCATCATGACATCAGCAGTACCTCTCCTCTGTCTCATGCCTGCAGCAGAGTCAGGGGCCTGCATATATCACTCAGGGCAGGGCTTGAAGGGGGGGAAAACCCATGATCACTACTGGTGCCTGCCCTTAACAGGACTTACCACAGTAGGAGGAAGACATGTATAGCCTGTGCTGTTTACAGGGGGCTACATATAAATAAAATAAATAACTTTAAATGAAATGCTGGGGGATCTAGTGAGGCCTCTGCAACTCAACTTACCTTGATTCAGAAAGCTGCTGTGACACGTTGCCATGGCAACGTGGTGTCAATTGATGCCACGATGCTATGTAACGTCACATGACTGTCGCCATGGCAACGTGGCGTCAAATGATAAGAGGTGAGGGGAACTCCAGCACGGGGGTGGGGGGGGGGGGGAAAGGGGGGGGGGGGGGCGCAACTATAATATTTTGCACCCCCCTGTCTTAGATTATTCAAATATGGAATATTTGAATGGTATTATTATTACATTTATATTTTGTAATTATAATAAACACATTTTTTTACATACTATTGTTTCAAGTTTTTACTTGCATAATCACTATAAAGAGTGCTGATAAGGCTCTCTGAGGTGGCCCCACCTTCACCCATTGGACATGTTTAGTTTTTGTTCAATTTGTTTAATGAAGCTAAAAATATAAAAAAATGATTTATTGCATTAAAAAAATAAAAGCATTGGCAATTTAATTGCACCCAATTTGTAATTAGTCCAACAAAGCCTGTTTTACAAATGATATATACAATATACTGTAGTGTTTAAACTCTCTTTAACTTTGTTTTGTAGATGGACACTGCCCGAACTAACATGCTGTAGCAGGAGGAGTATGGACGACCCACTTAGCATCGCTTGTACTGTATAAGGATAATGACCTCTTACGGTGGCTGGAGGTGTATGGCATGTATGGATCAGATGGATACTCCTTGAGAAAGGACAATCGTGTCCGAAACACGTAGGAGGTCTTAGACTTCCTTTGGGTGATTACCAAATAAATCTTTCATTTTTATATCACCTGGCTGCCTGGGCAGTGTGCTGTTTTCTCTTTTTTGTTGCCATATGGGGCAGATGGAGACAGCTGTTTGCAGTATTCAGTTCCTCAAATGCAGATAGTTGACTGTTACTAGTTCATACAGTAGTATGGACAAAAAAATATAATGGACAGAAAAGATGCAAAATGTTTATTAAAGGACTTTTGTTTTCTTTAAAAACTGCAGCTAGATTTTCGTATCCTACTCGTTCAGTGTGACGAGAACCCATTCGACCTCCCACCTGAACCCTGATCCTGACCCCTCCTCCAGTTCTGACCTGAGTCACAGGTCCCAGTGCAGGACATTTGCAACCACCAGGCAAGAAGAGGGCCCAGTAATTTATTGGGAGTTAAGGGTGTGTGTGACCAGAGACTCTCACATCCACCACCAGTTTAAGTTCTTTCAAATCTAAGGCTGTCTCACATTTTAATCTTGTCTGTAACTGTTTCATATGCCCATAATATATATTTTCTTTAACTGTGCTTGCAATGTCTTGTATATAATGTATACCCTGTTCATTTATGTAACTGTATTTGTAACCATGTATTATTTGTCTTAACTCTGTGCCCAGGACATACTTGAAAATGAGAGGTAACTCTCAATGTATTACTTCCTGGTAAAATATTTTATACATAAATAAATAGTGGATGGGTGCGTGGGTAAGAATAATGAATTGGTGGGTATATGTGACTAGTAGGTGAGAGGGAGTGTGATTAGTGGCTAAGTGGGTAGAAGATACGTTTTTTTATTAATAAATATATATTTTAAAATGCGTTTAATGAAGCAAAGAAGTATTAGAAAAATATTTATTAAACAGTAAACAAAAATATAACAATAAAATAAGAACAATGAACAACAACATAACTACCCCCCCTCTTAACTATTAAATTTGAAAACACTCATCCCACCGGGTTATTTTTTCAAGTTCAATAAATCCATTTGGCCATTCAGGAGTGTGTTTTTAATAACACCCTGCTTGGGCTTCCATGTTTGTCACCTTTGGGTGGTTAATGTCCTTTGTTGGTCTATAGTACTGTAAGTGCCCTTGTCCAGTTCAGTAATCATTTTTTGCTATTACAGTTAGCAAAACCTGGCTAGAAACAGTAATCATTGTCCAACATTAGCCTTCCCTCTACCCATCCATTGTGCTTCTGAGGAACGAGACACAGCACTAGCATAATTCAAACAAAGACACGCAATTCAGGTATAAGGCAAAGCAGAACTTGGTATTTCAAAGTATTGGCAATTTAGTTGTACTAAATTTGCGATTACTTTACTGCATTTGCGCACAATACTGACCTCATTCTCCTGCTTTTCCCTGTGTCCGGCACATGCTACACTGAATATCTCTGTCCATATACAGTACAGTATTTGTTTAAAAAAAATGTTAGGGAATTTGGCAAAGCAAAACCTGGGCAGCAACAGCCTACATTGTCCAGCATTACTATTCCCCACCCACCCATTCAAGGTCATAGCGTCATCCAATCAAAGACACACGTGGTTAGGGCAGTGGGCAAAGCAAAACCTGGGAATTCTACATTATTGCTTGTAAAAATACAAACCATTATTTACACACATTGTGTGTAAAATCATTTGATGCATTAACAAATTTGTTGCATCCAATATTGCCGTGAGAAAAAAAAAAAACATGGATTAGGCATTTGGAAATTACTGTAAAAACATACTGATCTCAGTCAAATTCACACTCACTTGCTAGTGATAACTTCATCCTTCTTTAGCACCAAGCCCAGCAGGATATCTCCTGACAGAAAAACATTAGATACAAAAAATAAATAAATCATGAATTGTTCAAGTGAACGCCCCCTCCCCTGCCCTATGTGTCTGACCTGGCAACAAAATGTTTCAATACATGATTGTTATACACTGATTACTTGCATTGTGCACTGCCAGAGCGATTATCACCGCCGTCATTACTCTGAATAAAACTCAGAGTAGTGAATCATTTCCCTCATCCTGTGTTGTGTTAACAAAAGGTCAAATCTGAATAAGCAGTGCACACCCCATCAGTAGTTAAAACTAGTCAGCTGTTACCGAAACATGAAATTGAAAGGGAAATAAAAGATATGGGAAAACAACTTTTTTTGGTGAAATACAGTACAATATTACAAGATACTGATGAATGAATACAGTAATATTGGATCCAGTAGATGACATCCTTCTTGCCATAATACCCAGGAAATCTTTACAAACATATGCTACACGTTGCAGAAGACAGCCGCATCAATTTGGACAGTTAATATTCCAGCATCACCTGCCATTTGAACGTTATGTCGAGAGGGCCAGACTTTGATGGATTCCGTGGTAAAAAGGCTATTCCATACAATTTGTGGAGAGCTATTTTAGATGTACAGTACTTGGGAAGAAGTATAAATACAGTACACTACTGCAGAATTCAAGACAGTGAGAGACACGATCAATGGACCTGAGGACTTTGTGCTGGAGTAATCAGTAAACTTTTTTAAATACATACCATTTTTAATAATAAATTGGGGTTTTATTCAATTGTTAATGTGTGTGCAATTGTTTTGTCATATTTAATCCTTGTTGTGCAGCTTCTGCAGGTTAATCAATGTCAATATCTTGTTCATGTTGGAACACCATCCAGCGAGATAGAAAATCACTATTGGATAATGGATAATTAAGGTAAAAACAAACAAAACAATGGGGTAATTGCTGAAAGACTTGCAGCAACACCCCAAGAAATAACCCCTTATAGTGCACTCAACCTACTGTATAGTTAGGTGTAGTATATAACCAAAATGGCTGCCCAGTATCGCTATATATATCCTTTAGTGCATAGAACCAATTTTTTAGTAAATTTTTTTTAGTAGATTTCATAGCATTAGTTTATAAACACAAACTTTTGAAGCATTGAATAACAACTATTAATTAATTTATGTCTTTTGTTTATGATTCTTTTGCTCACATTTTATCATGTATATTTTTGTTGAAATTTTTTTATTCACATGAACCCCTCATGATTGGGGGGTGGGGAACATGCTCCATATTTCAGCTCTCTCCGCTGAGGATGATTAGCTGGTTGGAGCATGGACATCATTCTCTCCACTACATGTGGGTGTAACATGTGATGTGATGGTATGACACTAACAATTTCTATAGCCACACATAGTCAAGATCCCATCACAAGATTGTGGTGCTGTTTCATAGCAGCAGCAGGCACGTAGAGCTGGGATGGGGGCGGATACAGTTTCCCCTGTCATCATCCTTCCCTGTGTGGCACTCCCCTATGGGCGTTACCTTGCAGTGGTGGAGAGATTGTGTGGGGCTGGTTACTCCCCCGTTCAGAGCCGCGATGCGCATGCGCGAGACTAGTGAGTTCTGATTGGTTATGACACAAACGTGACGTCACAGATATCGCGAGACTTGGCGGCCATTGCTACATAAACGCTCTGTATATCGTGTAGAAGCACTTCTTGATAAAGTGCTATGCACGAAACGCGTAGAAGGGTTGCATCCCTTGATTTTATGACACTTCAATGAAGATTGGATATTTTTGGCCAGACCTGTTCCTCATTTGGATCGCGGTGCGCTGCATCACTCTCTACTTTGCTGGACTACATTCTCTACAGCAGCACGCGATGGAGGGGAGACTCTGGTGAAAGCAGTGGTACAGTGAGTACTCAGGGCCAACCCAATGAGGTGGAGGAGGCTGTCTTTGGACTACCTTCCCCCACCTTCAGGGTATCTGGTGCCCCAACCTTTGAATACTCAAATGCATGTATTGATAATAATCAATATCCAGATTGTACTCCCCTCTTTCCTGTGTATAGGACACTACTGAGCACCTTAAATCACCCTAACCTCGTATAACCAAAATGAGACTGATCACATGTAAGATATACACTGGTGATATAGATTGAATATCTGAATATACCGCAGTTAACCCCTTATTACTGGTTAATCTATATTGGAGTAATTTAAAACATATTGTTTATTAAAAAAACTTAAAATAATGCGGGGTATAGAAACACCTTACACACATACCGACATAGGCCAGGTCCCCGCTGGCTACTGCAGCGCCTGCTGTGGCGGACGCTGCAGGGACAAGAGCCACCGCACAATGGGGCCGGGCCCGCAGCGAGGGGAGGCCACCACGCTGCGCCAACAAAAACTCCTGCTCTCAAAAAAATTGAGATCAGGAGTCGCGACTGAGCGCTAGGGCACACCCACCGGCAGTTCAGCCAATGAGGGCAAACCTATCGGGTGACGTCACGGCCGCACCCCCGTCACTCCCCCCATCAGGCGCGCGTGCAGTGCAGGCACTGGGGCCATAGCCATAGACTGGTGTTTTAATAAAAGCACCTTTGTGTGATAATATTGTCTCACACAATTACACTTCAGTAACTTCAGCTGTTAGGTAGTTTGCTATTTGTAGCAGCAATAAATATGTGTGATTAGCAACATGAGATCATGGAGATAAAATAAGCTCCATACATCCAATAGAAATCCTATGATATACTATAATAAGGGTACAGCCGCGGCCCCTTTTATTCTCCAACATCACCGCATTTTTCCGGGATTTTTTTTCGAATGCCACGCACTTCACCGCGTTCATGCCGCATTCTGACCGCGGTTGATGTGTTTATTGATAATGGTTCGGATTTAATTGGTTGCAATTCTTCGCGTATCTGCCAGATGGCAGATATTCATTAATTGTAATGCGCTTCAGTAATGTGTCGACTTGCAGGTGTTTCGTTTAATACCACAGTGGTCTATTGTAAATTGGCCTTGGGACTGAAGGAAGAAGTTACAACAATGTATCAATTTAGGCTTTTCATATTAATAAACGACAAGCACACTTTCCGGTCTGGTTATTCTCCTGAGAGTTCCGAGATGAGTGCACAATTGCAGTCCATGTTCCAAAAACCCGACAGAACGTACGCTTATTTAATATGGGCCATGATTAATGCAACAGATGATAAGATGGCAACAGTTGTTCAAATTTATCAGTATTTTATCGAAAACTATGACTTTTATAAATTTTCGCCAGATCCTCATGTGTGGAAGCGTGCAATAAGGAAAAAGTTATGTAGCGATCCATGTTTTTTTCGTATTGATCCCGATTTTATTGGAGGGTATTGGTGTGTATCACCGGGTTTTTCCCATACCTATGATCATGCAGACGGCAAAAGGCGAAAGGTCGTGTTAAAACCAACTAAGAAACGTCAGTCGCTGGCAAGCAATGCGCAAGCACCAGCACTGGCTTCCAATAACGGTCCGACCGTCAGTTACAAACCTTGGTGTCTGTCCCCACACGGATACCTGCAGCCTGAGACGGATTTCGCATACAGTTTCGAGCAAGCTTGCAGATACCTAAGCGATTTCCAGCCTCATCAGCTGACTACAGGTGTAGTAGTCCCGTTGTCACCTGTCAACGACGTGTATGATCAAGAATACGGGACTGGCAGTGGCTCGGCGCCAGCTGATTGGGAAAGTCTATGGTGAGTAATGTTGCCGTATTTTATTCTGATTTTTTTATTTTGAAAATATCAATATCGGTGCGATTCAAAAGTCAAGCGATTCTCCTGTAAGCAATATCATTGGCTGAGCGGCTTCTACAGTAGATACTGCACAATTGGTGAAAAGCTAGGCGCATGCGCATTGGAACCTTCTTGAAAAGCATATGCATGTCATCACATGGACGGTAGGTGCATGCGCATGTGAACAGGAGATGCCCCCCGAGAAAATTATTGGTGGGACTGACTGAGGGAACTTCTTTAGGGGACTGACTGACCATTACAGTAAAACTTTTACTTTTGTTTTTCCTCAGAAAAGAAAACTTTGTCACCTCATGCGGAAAATGGCAAATGGAGGGATTTCTATGGATAATATCGCTTTGTGTAACAATGCCTGCACATTGCTGAATCGGATTTAAAAAACCACGTACCGGAGTCTACAGTTTAGTGGCCGTTGTTATTGATTAGGATAGAATACCTGAAACAGTATGCTGATGTTTTCAGACCGTATACAATACTTTTTTATATATAATGTATAATAAACCCGAGAAAATAAAAAGTATGCATTTATTCTACATGTATTCCAGTACATATGTGTATTCTATACCCGTACAGCATGTATTGTTTTGATACTATTGTGATGTACAGTACTGAGCATGCCTACAGTATACAGTACAGTATGCCTGGACAGTACTGTACATTCTAGAAACACTGTATTTTATTACAGTATAAAAGGAGACAATGGAACAATTTAAAACAAATCAACATTTTCTTTTATTGGTGGAGTAAGTACAAAAACATTTATTTACAAATACTGTACAATGTAAAAACATTTTAAGTGTACAGCAATTCAAAGTCACATGGTGTTATTAAAAAAAATTCTTTATTCATAAAATTAAAAAAACGCAACATCTCCTTTATTAAAGTACAGAAAGTCAAAACATTTACAGGAGGATGGTGTAAAGAAAAGTCAGTCAGGCCTGCACAACTCCAGTCCTCGAGGGCCGCAAATAGGCCCAGTTTTCAGGATAACCTTGAAAACCGGGCCTGTTTGCGGCCCTCAGGAACAGGAATTGTGCAGGTCCTGTGTGTACAGTAAGGAAAAACATTTCTTTATTAATACAAGTTAAAATACGCAACATCTCCTTTGTTAAAGTACAGAAATTCAAAACATGTACAGTACAGGACAACAGTATGGTGTTATTAAAAAAAATGTTATTCATAAAATTTAAAAAACGCAACATCTCCTTTATTAAAGTACAGAAAGTCAAAACATTTACGGTAGGATGGTGTACAGAACAGTCAGTCAGGCCTGCACAACTCCAGTCCTCAAGGGCCACAAACAGTGACCGGTTTTCAGGAAAATGGGCCTGTTTGTGGCCCTTGGGGATGGAATTTGTGCAGGTCCTGTGTGTACAGTAAGTAAAACATTTTTTTATTATCAAGTTTTTAAATTAAAAACACGCAACATCTCCTTTATTAAAGTACAGAAAGTCAAAACATTTACAGTACAGGACAACAGTATAGTGTTATTAATTTTTTTTTATTTATTCATAAAATTTAAAAAAGCAACATCTCCTTTATTAAAGTACAGAAAGTCAAAACATTTACAGAAACATTTACAAAAAATAAACAACAGTTGAACAGTCACGCAAATGCGAACCCCACCAGATTGTCCTTCCAGTGCCGATGCCTTGTACTGCACCGACACACTTTATTCGAGCAAATACCCAGTATGTACCTGGCAGATACCTGGAATGCGCCGCTCCTCACCTCTGACAAGCCCCGTTGTGTTTGCCTTCCCAGCCTGGGTTCATGCCTGGCTGACGGGCGGCTGATCTGTTAAATGATAATGATTAGGATTTAATAGGCTGCAATGCTTCGCGTGTCTACCAGATGGCATAAATTCATGAATTGTAATGCAGTATATATATATATATATATACTGTGCAGTATTGCAGCCAGCGGGAATAAAATGCTCAATCTGCCTGGAAAATACCTCCAATGCACTGGGCAGAAAAGAGGAAGGATAGGGGGGGGGGGGGGGGGAAGGAAAGAAGGGGGGGAGGGCAGGAAAAACAGTCACAAACCTCAATACACCCGGGTATACCCGAATTCGTGGGACTAGCCGAGCTCAAATAAAGTGTGTCGCCAGTGTATGGTGCAAAATGCCATTAATGGAGTCTCGAACGCTTTTCATTAAAGGATCTATAACTGAAAAAAGTGCCGCAATTACTCCACAATAGTCCTTTTTAAATTTTCAGGAAGCGCCTTTTTTTCACGATTTCCTTCATAGTTCACTTTGTAGGCCCACTCGCTGTACACCAAGTAGGACACGTGGTGCTTAAAAATTAACATGGCATACTTGTGGGGTAAACCAGAACTCATCACCCTATACTTCTCCCTGGGTGGATTGGGCAGCTCGCGCAGGATAATGTCGGGCACCGTATCGATAGAAGCGTATGTACAGTAGGTTGGGTTCTGGGAGTGGGTGTGCTTTTGGGAGTAGGTGTGCTTGTGGTGGCGGGCGAGGGTAGGTTGTCTGGGAGGAAGCTTTCCTCCTGTCTTGGTCGCCGTGTTGTCTCCTGGCGTGGTCTTGACGGGGTTGTCATGTTATCCTCCTCCTCAACGACATACATGTACACAAAATCTTCTGGTGGAGGGGGTGCGCTTGGTGTTGGAAGGTGGTCGAAGGTCCCATTCATCAGATCCATGCCACCCTCCTGCTCCGGCGTCGGTGATACAGGATCATGAACACCGAGCTAATTATGTATCCCCGCTATGTCAGTCTCTATCTTCTCCATCCGTCGATCCATCTTCTGCATCCGTTGATCCATATTTAGCATGGTCTCCAGAAGCAGATCTATCTTTACCAGCACAGTAGAGTTCCCGGGGATATCCACACTTAACCCATTCAGCATGCGGCCTAACGAGCTGGTTCTTGTGCATGGCGTGCTGTGGACATCTGGGAGGATGGGTGCTATGGAGGATGAGATGGGGGTTCCATGGAGAAAAGCGGCAGCATTGTCGAAGAAGGATGGAGGAGGTGACCTGTGGATTTCAGGTAGAGGTGAAGCAGCAGTGTCGTCGAAGAGGGATGGAGAAAGTGACCTGTGGATTTCCGGCCGAGAAGCGGCAGAGTCGTCTAAGCGTAATGGAGGAAGTGACCCGTGGATTTCAGGGTTACCAACGGCAGCGTTGTCGAAGAGCAGTGGCGAAGATGGCCTGTGGGTTTCCGGGAGAGCGGCGGCAGCGTCATGGACGAGTAGTGGAGAAGATGGGCTGTAGATTTCAGGGAGAGCGGCGGCAGAGTCGTGGACGAGTAGTGGAGATGATGGGCTGTAGATTTCCGGGAGAGCGGCGGCAGAGTCGTCAAAGTGTATTGGAGGAAGTGGTCTGCGGGTTCGATGGGTTGGCTGCCATTTGTTTTGCATTGAGTATACATCACCATATTTCTTCTTGACATAATAAGGCGTACGTCTATTAAAACCCTTAGCCTTTGGGGTCAGCAGAAGGTTTTCTTTATTGGCCTTAGCCTGTCGCTTTGGCCTTGGCTTGGAAACGGCTCCTGCCTTTCGCTCTTTCTGCATGACAGGCATGGCAGAGGCGAGTGGGTTCCTGCATCCGTAGAATCGGGGTTGATCCATGGAAGCAGATGGCACAATGCAGTATCTGGACAAGGGCAAGTTCAGATAAAGATCATCAAGTGGTGGGCTATGCAAAGTGTGTAACGTTTTATGCATGGCGACGAGGTACAGGTGTTGAAAGTGGGCGTACTCTAATGTGAGTCATTAAAGTATAAATACACCATCCTTTTTGTGGATTCACTGCACATTGAATACACATCGACTAAACATCGAATATACATTCTTGTGTTTGTATTTCTTTCTACTTGCAGCTATGCCTGTTAAAAAGATTTCAAAGGATCTCAGCATGAGAATTAAGGAGATGTACACGAGCGGACAACGAATTGCAGATATCCAATGCTGGTTAGCTGCTTATGGCCTCGTTGTGCCATCAACCACCGTGTGCTATCATGCACACGGAAAAAACAAACAACGCACGAGGATACCAACGGTAACTAACGCGTAAGTGTATTTATATAACTATATAATACAGTATATCTATTATTGTTTATATTGCTGCATATTAATAGATTTTAAACCAGAGACATAACATAAAACACAGACAAAGCTCAGTGCACATCCAGAAAAACTTATATACGGTACAGTGCCTAAATATACATGTTTTTAAATATATATATTGTCATGCTCAGTAGCACTCCTCTGTGAAACTCATATGCTTATATATATGTTCTGGGTATTTTGGGGGTTTAATATGAGCTTGTAGGTGTTCTGTATGTTTTATAATTCTTGTTCAGCTAGTCTTAGCTGATTGGAGGGTGGCAACCTCCTACCTAATTGAAGCTCACTCCCTCCCACATTTAAATGGTTAAAAGCTCACTCCATGGCATCTCCCACTCTCAGGGGAACTCGCCTGCTTACAGTGTGATTGTGACAAATCTATTACAGAGTGCTTTTCCTGGTAATGTACAGGTTAATAAAAGCTTCAATCAGACTTAGAACTTTTGCAACTAATATTGACAGATTTATTATAAATCATTCTTCCTGGCAATGCACAGGTTATTAAGAATCTATATTAGTGTAGGGACCCTTGAAACATGGTCTGCCGTGCAGTTGGCTCAAGGGCTTACAACAATTTGGCCAAAATGTTAAACTAAAAGACCATTTTATTTATTAGTTATTTATACATGTATATTTAGGCACTGTACTGTATATAAGTTTTTCTGGATGTGCACTGAGCTTTGTCTGTGTTTTATGTTATGTCTCTGGTTTTAAATATATATATTGCCATGCTCAGTAGCACTCCTCTGTGAAACTTATATGCTTATATATATATATGTTGTGGGTATTTTGGGGGTTTAATATGAGCTTGCAGGTGTTCTGTATGTTGCATATTAATAGAACAATATATTGTGTAGATCTATCTAATTTTATAGTTATTTCGGTATATATATATAACAACAGTATATATATTGTTTATATTGCTGCATATTATAGAAACAATATTTGTGGAGATCTATTAATTTTAGTTATTTCGTATATTATATAACAACAGTATATATATTGTTTATATTGCTGCATATTAATAGAACAATATATTGTGTAGATCTATCTAATTTTATAGTTATTTCGGTATATTTATATAACAACAATATATATATTGTTTATATTGCTGCATGTTAATAGTACAATATATTGTGTAGATCTACAGTATCTCATTGTATACTATTTTTACTGCAAATGATGTGCTGTGCTTGTGGCCTACTGCACTGTAACTTACCGGATTGTTGTTTTTCTGTATATTGTAGGGAGACAACTCTTCTGGTCGACAAAATAAGTGAGGAGAATGATGAGAAGAGTGCATTAAGGGTCAAAAATACTGCAGCAAAATCACAATCTCACTGTATCCGAGACCAGCATAAAGAAGATGAGATGCAAAATTGGATGGAAATATGGACGTGTGAGGTTAGTACTGGACAGTACAGGAGGTAAAAGTGTTGTTTAAGGAACTGTACTGTACCTCTAAAACTATTTATTCCTTGTCATTACAGAGCATACCCTATGATAAGGGACGTTAACAAAATCAAGAGAGTGGTCCAGGCCCCGGCATGGATCGACAGTGGAGAAACTTTCCAGGATTGCATCTTCACTGACGAGTCTACTGTTTCGCTGGAGAGATTTGCCACCTTTGCATTCCACAAAAAATGTTGCATATCTATGAAGCCGCGTCCAAAACACCCAGTGAAGATACATGTGTGGGGTGCTATCTCTAGGCGTGGACCAGGATGCATCGTCATCTTTGAAGGTACAGTAAAATATATGTCACACGCTTTTCCCTTACGCACTGTACTGTACTAGTGTGCAGTTTTTTGAGCACTTTTCTTTTCTTGTTACAGGAATCATGAATAAAGCTTTCTTCCAAGAGAAAATTGTGCCTGAGATTGTGGAATACATCACACGTGAGTTCCCGGATGGTCACCGTTTCTACCAGGACAACGATCCGAAGCACACCGTGTCAACAGCGCATATTCTTGAGCACGGTATCAACTGGGTGAAGACGCCAGCGGAGTAAGTGCGGTAACCGTGTCTCATTTTTTCCCATTGTTTTTAATGTGTACTGTATCTCTTTAACTAATTGTCCTTTTTTTCCCCCTCCCTCCAATGACAGATCGCCAGACTTCAATCCTATCGAAATGGTCTGGCATCAGTTGAAGGACCATATCCGAAAAGTCGTGAAACCCTCCAAAAAGGATGAGTTGGCACAAGGCATACTGAGTTTTTGGAACGATGTACTCACCGTGGAATGATGCAATAAATATATTGACCATATTGCGACTGTGTTGCCCATTGTGATCGCGCGTAATGGGCAAGCATCAGGAAGGTAGTATGGTATAGTACTGTACTGTAGTATTGTAAGTACAGTATGCTACAGGTAAGTATGGCACAGATTTTTTCTTTCCTAGTAGTCAGAGTATACAGTAGTTCCAGTATAGAGTAGTTTGACAGTACTAACTGCATACTGTAGTCCAATATGGAGTAGCTATACAGTACACAATGCCATAATACAGTATGCACCTACAGTAACTGCTCAATTTTTTTCTTTCCAGGAGAGCAGCACCAGCCATCTGCAGTGCTTAACAAGTATTTAACAGTAGTCAGAGTATACAGTAGTTCCAGTATAAACTAATTTGACAGTACTAACTGCGTACTGTAGTCCAATATGGAGTAGCTACAGTATATTGTACACAATGCCATAATACAGTATGCACCTACAGTAACTGCTAATTTTTTTCTTTCAGAGAGAGCAGCACCATCCCATCTGGTTCCAACGTATTTAAACAGTAGTCAGAGTATACAGTAGTTCCAGTATAGACTAATTTGACAGTACTAACTGCGTACTGTAGTCCAATATGGAGTAGCTACAGTATATAGTACAAAAAATGTCCTCGCTAAAAAACCACCTATCATTTTTAAAAGGGCACAAACCCTCAAAACTATCCTTGCCCCAAGTTTACTAAAGGGCACTGATAAATCTAAGAAAAAAGATTTGAGGGATACATTGGGAGTGGTGGGCAATTACAGATGCACCAGATGCAAGATTTGCCCAAAAATGTTAACCCACAAATCTTTTAAATCGTTTGTTACAGGGCTTGAATACAAAATCTCAAGCTACGTTGATTGTCTGTCCACGTATGTAGTGTATATACTGCAATGCAGTTGCGGACTGCAATACGTGGGCAGAACTAAGCAGAATTTGAAGATACGCATCATGGAGCATCTACGTAATATTTCCAATATTCCCAAATTAGAAGCGACCTCCAAACCCCTTACTCACTTATTAGCTCATTTTAAAGATGTACATAATTGCAGTACGGTGGGTGTACAATACATGGGAATTGAGAGGATTATGGGTGATGTGAGGGTAGGAGATAGGGATCTACAAATTGCCAAAAGAGAGCAGTTTTGGATCTTTACACTTCAGTCGAAATATCCAGGGGGTCTCAATGACTATGTTGAACTTACATCTTTTTTAAGATAAAAGGGATATTGGTTGCGCTGTGACTTATCATTCTTCTTTTCCCCTTTTCCTAGAACCTTTCCCCCCCTCCCACTCCCCCTCCCATTCCTCTCCCCTTCCTTATCTCCCTTCTTTTCCCCTTTTTATTATTATAATTTTTTATATATAAACCTTTTTTATTTTATTTTTCCTTATATTTATTTATTTTCCTATGTAGTGTTTATTTTTATGAGATTAATTGTGGCTTGGTGATACTATCTATATATGACTAAGCATGTTCATAACACTTACAGGGACAGCTTTTAGCAGTATAGTAACCTTATACTCCTCCTATTATATTTATATATATTTTTTATGTGTTATGGAATCTTACACACATTAGTAAATACCTTACTCCCAAAGGTGAGTGTTTACATACACTTACAGTCTGATAGATACCCAGTATCTATAGTGTATATGATAGTTATATTTAATTATTTAATTATTCAATTAATTTCTATTGGAGTAGCTGCATAAAAGGCCCCCCTGTAGGTGTCTATACAAGGTCTGATGAAGCACTGAATTGTGTGAAACGCGTTGCGGAGTTCACACAGTGCATGTTGGTGTCCAGACGTTTGACTATACTAGTCCCAGTCCTCCTACGAAGCTTTGAGCTGTTTCTACCTGCTCGCTCGAGTGGGACGTGAAGTACACAGGTGATTGGAGGGCTATTCCATACGGGTCTTGTGACAAGCCGCAACCCGGAAGTAAGAACTGGGTTTTGCCGGGCAAGTCAGCCCCAGCGTGCGGGACTGATCTGCGAGTTCCAGCAAATACCTCCTGCGCCTACCAACTCACTTGGACCCCATATCCATGCACTGGCCGCTACTGGACTTATATATTCTTATATGTAAGTTTTTACTTGTTATACTAACTGTGTATTACATATTTCTTAACCCTTGGTGCGCTTCTGTGTTTTTCTTTTACCAATATAGACTAGTTTGACAGTACTACACAGCACACAATGCCATAATACAGTATGCACATAACTGCACTAATTTTTTGTTTTCTTGTCTTTTCAGAAAAAAAGGATGGACTGGGGGAGAGGGGGGTATTGTGTATAGTCTGTGAACTGTGTGTACAGTTAAGTGTACAGTATCTGAACTGCAGTCATGATGTACACAAAACCTCTCCTATCTCAATGAACTACTGTACTGTACACAGAATGAGGAAGAAGATAAAGACGGAAAAAATAATATTACTATATATAAGATATTATACTAAGATATATATTATATATTACTATTATTAATATTATTATCAATGTGCATTATTCATGATTATCCACAGGCCCTCAATTTCCATCTAACAGAAGAACTTAATAAAGACTGCATTTTGTATTATTCATGATTATTTTTATATTTTTTTTTTTGGTTCCTGATAAAATAAAATAAATATTTATTTACATTCATGATAATCATAATCATTGACAATAACCCCCCCCCCCCACACCTACACCAAGAAAAAGAAAGAATGACAAAAAGTGGTAATTTACTGCATCAACAACATGAATCAGATAATGTTTTTTTAACTCTCAATTATCACAGTGCTGTGCAAATCAGATTTACATATCAAATTCGAGAAGGGATTTTCAAAAGCGTTACCGTAAACAAAGCCTCAAAGGGTTGGGTGGGGATGGGTGAGTCATGCGCAGTAATAATCAGCTAGCTCCCATCCGGATTAAAAACACAATGGCAAGCTTCAGAAACTGAATGACTCTGTAGAGGTGTCCGTTGATAAGAGTTTCAAATCCTTGAGCGAGCCTTGTGTGTGTGCGAGTGGGGGGTGTACAGGGTACAGCTGCATGAAGGATTAGCTGTACTGCAGTTCAAAGAAATGGCATATTTTCAAAAGGCAGGTCATCCTAATAATTTGATCCCTACACCCCCAAATACAGTACCTAAAAAGCAAACAAATCAACCATGTGCAGTCAAACGCACAGGGTCGCAGTCAAAAGCTACAGCACAGATTGAATATCGTAATATCAAGTTGGTCTAGGCAGGCTTGTGGAGAAAATAAAAATAAAAAATGAGGAGAAAAAAAATATATATATTTTTTTGTAGTCACTCACTCACTCAAGCAAGCAGTGGTGAACTTTCAGATGCATGCGCAGTAATCATCAGCTATCAAGCAGAAATGTGATTGAAACCAGAAAGACACACATTCAAAGGAATGGTGTGGGAGAGGTGTACTGTACTGTAGATAAGATAAGAAGTTGAAATACTGCAGTGCAGTAAATTATCCTGTGTGTGTGCGGGGGTGAGCGTGGGGAGAGCATTGTACTGTATATGCCGAAATGTGACACTGTTACAGCACACGCCTATGCGTTTCAACAATTTTCAAATGAGACATACAGCACTGCAAATGCATGTATAAATATGCACATTTACAATAACTGCACGCGCACACGCAGACTGTGCTCTGACATAGGTTGAACTGCTAAAGTATTAGACTTCCAAGACTACAGCTCGCGAATGCCCCCCTGAGTTTTTAGACGGTATTGCAGTATTGCAGACAGCGATAATAAAATGCTAATATTATAAGCGCTAAAATACCGCAATACACTCCGGACAAAAAAAACCGCATCTGCCCGTGGTTATCAGAGCGCCGCGGATCCGTCCGCATTAGGATAAAGGCGGCCGCCACTGTATTTCTGTAAAACTAATGTCTGGGTTTCTGATAGCTACTTAATAATCTAAGAGTAGAGATTCAAGATTCCTCTCCAGAGAAATGACATGCCTCTGGGTATCTCCTCCATTGACTGTAGACCATTGGGATTGGGGTCCTTTCGCAAGAGACGGCTCAACTCAAAGCTACGGACAAATCCTTCCAGCTGCATGTTATTAATTCTCCAGCCATCTCTGTAGTTCTAGGACTATGGAGGATGGAGGCGGATTGCAGTGGATGACGTCATGGGTCGAGAGCTTCCTGATATGCCGGGATTCTGAGGGTGAAGACTTCTAAAGATAAGACAATATTTAATGTACTGTATGTAATTGTCTTTTTTTACAGGGTTTTTAATTGTATTTTTTCTTTTTATGTTTTTGATTGTTTATTGACTGCCAATTTACTGATAAATACAGTGACAGACAAGGGATTTTTTGGCAAATGCGTGTTTTAAATTGATTGTTATTTTTACTATTTATGTACTGTACAGTATATTGTTTTGACTAAATTGTTATGTATTTGGTTGGCTTGTTTTTATTACATTTTAGGATTGGTTAGCGGTTTTATTTCTTTAATTGTTTTGTTGGTTAGGTGTTTATTTAATTGTATTTTTGGGTAACATAATTTATATTCTTTTGCTGTTTTGGTGTTAGATTAATTTTATTTATGTGTTGTTTAGGCTTTTTAGTTATTTTATTCTTGTGGTGTTTAGGTGCTTGTTTATTTCTTTTATTGTTGTGTATTTTTGTGCTTGATGATTTTTTTTATAGGTTGGCCATTGACTGCTATAGTGGCTTTTCATGCCCATATTATATGGGTATTATGTACCACTTTGCCAATAAATGGATAAAGGCTGGATATAGTGGCCCCGGGGTGGGTTGTTAGGCCTCCCGGGTGGGTAGCGGGGGAAGGGGTTAACCCCTTAATTACTATAGCGGTTACTAATCGCTAAGGTGATTAAGAGGTTAGAAGCCATTTGATTGTATTTTTTATTGTACTCTTGCAGCCAACAGAGGACATGGACCTGGAATATGGGTAAAGGGGTTAGTTGTCGCAAGGGTGGATGTTTAGGCCTACCGGGTGGGTAACGGGACTGGTTAACCCCTTCATTTTCTTAATGGTTTCCACCGCTATGGTAGTGAAGGTGTTAACTCCTCCTGTAACCTTCCCGGCAGGCCTACCCACCCACCCTGGGGCTACTACTCCCTTTATCCACCCCTTCTGCCCCCAATAAACAGACTGTTGAAGTTGAACCCCTTCTTTGCCTTAGTGGCTAGCTGCTAAGGTAATGAAGCAGTTTAAATAAAAAAAATACTAATAGTGTAGGTGAGCAGGGGGTCTCCATAGCAGAACTGCATTGATTTCGGTTCTGGGGACCCCCTGCTTCCCGAGATACAGGCCCTGTTATGAGGTGCCGGTATCCCTACGCATTTAAATGTCTTGCATCAGGTGACCGGGACATTTAAATTCATAAGAGATACCGGCATCCCATTACAGGGCCTCTACTTTGGGAAACAGAGGGTCCCCGTACCTGAAATAAATGCGTTTCTGCCCTGGATACTCCCTGCTCACATACACATATTAACATCTTTATTAAAACCCTGCGATCGCTGGTGAGATATGTGCAGAGAGAGGTGGTTCTCTCTGTGCAGCGCTCTATGCATCTGGCCCAGATTGCAGCAGATCCCACAGGTGAGACCTTTTGCGGGAGGCTGAGATCACATCACTGATCATCGTACGGTTTGGGCATTTTCCCATCACATGGCTTCAGAGTCTTTCTGAATACCGTGATAACTCAACTGACAAAAAGTCCGGCGGTAACATGCCAAACTTGTGATTTAGCAGCGAGATCATCAAGGCTACGAGAATAGGCCCCTTAGTGTCTTTTTTTATAAGTTAACTACTGCTTCATCCCACATGGTATATCTAAAATGTAATCGTCTTTATGATATAGAGATTCCATTAGTCAAGACTTTTTTGATCAATATTTTGACTAACTCAATTGTGGTATAATGTGAAATATAACATACTGTATCTATTGCGGTTTCATATACTGCCATTTGCTCTACATCTACATTGCAGTAAGTATGAACATTTCAGTTTGTGCAGCTTATAATGCTAATTATAAGACCACTGATTTTTCTACTCATTATGTCTTACTAGACATTAATTTGCAATTATTGATCAAATTTCCCCCACTTTTATTTTTATTTCTACTTACTACATACCGATTTGGTGTCTATACAAAATTTTGGGATGTAAGTTGGTTTATATTAGTCCCACTAATAAAATATCTGTACCAGATTCAAATAATTAAGGGTTAATCATAACATCAGACACATCAAATTATACTCTTTTACATTTTATTTATTTATATATAGTTCTATTTTATAAGTTTTTTTTTTCCTGTGTCAAATCAACATTATGACATGACATTCCAGACTATAAGCTATTTATACTTATTTATTTTTATTATACAGTACATGTTTGTTTTCCAACTAAATGCCTGCCCTTTAGCCATACCAGATAGACAGATATAAATAGGGATAGGGTATGCAACTTCACTAGACCACTGATGAAGCATTGGTGAAACTAGTAGGGTGGAGATCTGTGCACTGAGCCTTCGGGATTCCAAATTTCACTAAGATTGGCATTCTGCCAAAATCTTGCGAGCCAAGACTTACTCTCACGTGACTCGGAAGTGCACGGAGAGACCAACTGCCGGTTGTGAGGAGCACAGGAAGTTTTTTTGACTGGAGCCAGACGAAGCTTGGACATAAGTCTAGACACTGCGGATTGTTCCCATTGCTCAAACATACCAACACATTGTGAGTGTGGTGTATATTTAATACATTTGTTTGCACGATGGTATCTTTTGCTATTCCCTTCTATATTCATGACTGATTTGATGTCTGTGAACTGAGCCCAGCAGTTATCTTATTCGTTTTCCTCCAAGACAACAGTGGACCAAGGATTCTCCTCTTCTGTAAGATTGGGACATCAATTCTGCCCAAATGATCATAAATTCTGTAAGTGTAGATCACGACAGCAGGACTTTCACTTACCAGTTACAGAATACACTAGGTTTTGCTTTTATCTCTCCTTTGCACTGTAGGTTTGGTCTTCCAGTATATACCGTGGGAAAGAAGGGTAGGGGGAAGGGAAGATGAATGAAAACCCTGCTCAGCTGAAGGTACAGTAATGTGAAATAATGTAGATAAGGCCAGGGGGGAGTCTGATTATTCTCTATACTAATTTTAGCAACTTGACATTGCCATTCAGAAGTGACTGATATTAAGGGTCCATTCAATGATAGTGACTTTCTATCACTGGCACAGATCCAGATATCTGACACAGCTACATTTGATACACTGTGTCATGATTTACTGATTTATTTTTATACTTAATTTTTCTATGCACCATTTATTTTAATAGTTTAATCCTAATAAAGATATTTTAATATTTTCATACATCACTAGTGATAATTGAGTGCTACCAATAACTGAGTTCTTTTTTGTCTCAGTATATTGGTCTTCCAGTAGCCAGAAACCTGAACAGTCTAAAGGAGCAGTGCAGACTTGTCCCAGAGAGACCTTTCCATGTCTCCAGTCCAGCCTCTTGAGGACGTAGATTACTGAATATTATATCTACATCATGAGGGGGAATACTATTGGACCATATTTGGTCATCTTCGTCATAAAGGGGGTTGGACAGGATATTTAAGACTGTATTTCCAACCCCCTGGATGAATTTGATGATACATATGGTCCTATATTATTCTCCCTCATGACGTAGAGACCCATATTCGTTCATCTATGTCATCAACAGTAAAACAGTAAAATTCATTACATTATTAACCCCCCCAGCTCCCAAGGGCAAGTAATCCCTTCACCCTCCCCAAGAAACCTACCTCCCTTTAAACTAAAGCCAAATATCGCAATTAGCCAAATGTGGCTAATAGTGATTTTTGGGAATTAACTCAAAAAATAAATGTGACGATAGCCTACCACAGGTTATTACAGTGTTACACAAATCACTGGGTTGGGACGAGTCTTAGATATAATAAAGTATATTTATTCCTTTGGATAGGTGAACACACGAATAATACAGTAACAAACAAGAAGTACACTTACTTTGGAGTTGGGGAATGAGAAGTATATAGCATAGCAATTATCTCGCAATCAGGTAGCCATCAGATGATAAAATGAAGACAAAGGATACAAGGGAACAACAGTTTATAAACCTTTTGTGCCCTATCCTTAACATTGAGTACCGTGGATTGGTTTTCAATTATCTCTAGCCAGTCGTTAACGTGGGAACACAATTTGACTCATGCCCCCTGCTAGTGGGTACATGCGCAGTAGAGCTCTGGGGTCTCATTTCTATAACCCCTCCTCTACTTCAGGGATGCCAGCTAGTCTACCAATTTGGGATTCTGGCAGGATATTCTGTGTTTGTGAGGTGTGAATTGGAATACTTGAAGACTGCTCTGGTTTGAGTAATCTCCGCCCTCATGCAAACAGTGGAGGTGACAAAATCCTTTGAAACATACTCAAGTCCTAGACATTGGGTCGCCTTTCTGGCCATATGCTACCTTGGTATGCAAAGGAATTTCCTCTGGGTTTTACCAATACCTTGGAATACAGTATGTTGGATAAAACATGAACATATTAAAATATCCGGTTCTTTGGGTCCAGCAGGTCCAAACTTCCCAGTTCTCAATGCCGAAACTGGGACACACTGTAGTCCAATTTGCGACTTGCTACGACCTGGGGAACCGGAGATACACAAATACACTTAAAACCGTTTCACATTTTAATACAAAAATCTCCGCTGTAAATTAAATCACGGTTATTCACTAAATCCCTATTGAAAACAACGGGTTCCGCCGCCATAGACTTTCAATGGCAAACCGCTGCCATTGGCAGCTATGGGAATCCCCGCCATAGACTTTCAACGATGCCGCCGTTGAAGTCAATGGGAGTTTTCCGCCGTAGCCGGTCAATGGGGTTTGGCCGCCATTGAAGTCTATGGGAGAAATCCCGAACTTTCAAGGGGGTCCATACTCCGTCGGGTTGGTCCAAGTGGGTCAAGGATGGTTCTGCAGCGATGCTGGAGCAGTGGCTACAGATACCCCAAATCCTGATCCGCTGGGCCCTCCGGAACCGGAGCTATGGATTACCAAATTTCAGCATTTGACACTTAGCCGTTTTCCTGAGCTGTTTCTGCCGCCGCCATTGGAACCTATGGCGCGGCCCGCTCTTCTCGGTTCGACTCTTATCGGGGGTCCAGGATACGGGGACCCGGTTGTGGTCGAGTGGGGGGAGGTCTAGGAACTAGGGACAGAAAGAATTTTATTTGTAGGTGTCCTAGAACTGTTTATTCCCACGCCACTTGTCGTTGAACTTGACTTGTAAGTGATCAAAGCTCTCCTATTGAAATTGTATCCGCTTTGCGGTTAAGCGGTTTGGACGGCAGCCAACTCGTTCCTGGAAAGCTCTCTCGAGGATTTCTCTATTGAAGTCAATGAGCCCATTGACTTTCAATGGGAAACCGCCGCTCTCCCTCTCGGACGCCATCTGCTGGTCTTCTCAGGAACAGGACTCCACAGCAAGATTCGCCATTGAAAGACATAGAGCCTCAATGGCGGCCTATGGGAACCTTGCGTCTATTAGAACCGGCCGGGGAAATTACACAAAGGGCTATAATCACTGTACAACTATTAACCTTTGTGCTCTCGGATGGATCCCAGTGTGTGTGTGTGATGCAGACACTGATTAACCAGATGTTACAATAAAACAGGGGGAACAGGGGAATACACATTTACATGTCATAACAGGAGTTAAATCACAGTTCTGGGTCTCAGCCCATTTAACCCCTTGTCTCCCTGGTGAGGTCAGGGGATGGCCAAATTGGGTGTAACCCCTTTAATCCCAGGCTACCCCCTTTCTCCCTCTACACCTCCCCTTCTTAATGGGTGACCTGTGGCCCACTGGCCCTAACGGGGAGTGGGGCACTGCTGGCACCATTAATGAATTCAGTCTCAGAGGGATAGTCCTGGCATGAAAGTCCATCAGCATTGCTGTTTTCACTGCCCTTTTTGTGCTGAATGGTAAATTAAATTCTTGCAAAGCCAAGCTCCATCTCAGCAACTTGGCATTTTCCCCTGATACCCTCTGTAGCCAACTCAGCGGGTTGTGGTCTGTGATGACCGTGAAAGCCCTCCCATATACATAGGGTTGAAGCTTTTTGAGTGCCCACACAATGGCCAAGCACTCCTTCTCAATGGTGGCATATGCCACTTCCCTGGGGAGCAGTTTGCGACTTAGATACACCACAGGGTGTTCTTTGCCGTCGTCCCCCACCTGGCTCAACACAGCCCCCACACCAAAGTCTGAGGCATCAGTTTGTATAAGAAAATGCTTGGTATAGTCTGGGGCAGCCAGTATAGGGGCTCCAGCAAGTGCAGTTTTCAGGGCCAGGAAAGCAGTTTCACAGGCAGGAGTCCAGGTAATAAGCACAGGCAGTTGCTTCTTGGTCAGATCAGTCAGGGGTTTGGCCAGGGCGCTGTACTGTGGGACAAATTTCCTATAGTACCCTGCGGTGCCCAAAAATGCCATGACCTGTTTCTTGGTTTTTGGAACAGGCCACTCAACTATGGCTTCTACCTTGGCTGGCTCTGGTTTGAGATGCCCTCCAACCACCCTGTGCCCTAAGTACAGGACGTCTGCCATCCCTACCATACACTTAGTGGGTTTTAAGGTAAGCCCAGCCTCCCTGATCCTACCCAGCACCGCAGACACATGTCCTATGTGGGATTCCCAGGAAATACTAAAAACAGCAATGTCATCTAAGTAAGCCCTGGCATAGCTCTGCATCCCTTCCAGTAACCTATTGACCAGGCATTGAAAGGTAGCCGGGGCATTCTTCATCCCAATTGGCATCACTAAAAACTCATAGAGGCCACTTGGAGTGATGAATGCTGACTTCTCCCTAGCCTCCAGGGTCAGTGGGATTTGCCAATAGCCTTTGCTCAAATCCATGGTGGTCAGATACTTTGCCCCTGCGAGTTCATCTAGTAACTCATCCATGCGGGGCATGGGGTAAGCATCTGACACCGTCCCAGCGTTGAGCAACCGGTAGTCCACACAAAACCGGTTGGTCTTGTCCTTTTTAGGAACTAGGACTACTGGACTTGCCCAAGGGCTCTGGGACGGAGTAATTACCCCTAGGGTCAGCATCTCCTCAATCTCTCTCTCCATACTGGTCTTGACCTCTGCTGACACTCTATAAGCGTGCTTATGCAGAGGCTGCAGGTCCCCTGTGTGTACTGGGTGTTTTGTGAGATGTGTGGTCCCTGGCATGTCAGTGAAGAGGGCGCTAAACTGAGCTAGCATGTCCCTGGCTTCTCCCTTCTGCCTAGCACTCAACTGTGCCCCTATCTCTACCTGCTCTACAGTGTTTCCCTGCCTTGCCTCGCCTAGGAGATCGGGCAGAGCATTGCTCGCCGGATCTTCCAGCAGTGGGCTACAAATGGCCAGCACTGCTCCCATACTCGGTGATCTGTACTTTTTCAACATGTTGATGTGGTATGTTTTGTGCCTCTCAGGCGCTACCTGTACAACATAGTTGCACTCATTCACCTTTCGGATAACCGAGTACGGTCCCGACCAGGCAGCCATCAGCTTGTTCTCCCGAGTGGGTTTGAGAACAAGCACCTGCTGTCCTGGGATGAATTCTCTGCTACGGGCCTGCTGGTCATACCATCGCTTCTGCTTGGTCTGAGCAGCCCTGAGGTGGTCCTGGGCCACCCCCATTGAGCATCTCCAACCGGTCTCTGAGATCTACTACATACTGGATCACTGAAGCATCAGTAGCAGTAGTCTCCCCTTCCCATCCCTCACGGAATAGGTCCAGAGGTCCACGTACCCTGCGGCCATATAGTAGCTCGAAGGGGGAGAAGCCTGTAGATTCTTGCGGTACCTCTCGGTATGCAAACAGCAAGTGCTGCAGGTGAATCTCCCAGTCTTTCCCCTCCGCCTCTATAAAGGTCCGAAGCATCTGCTTCAGGGACCCGTTAAACCTCTCACATAATCCGTTTGTCTGGGGATGGTAAGGGGTAGTGCGCCGGTGCTGTACACCGCAGGCATCCCAGAGACAATGTAACAGTTCACTCATGAACTGCGACCCCTGATCGGTTAGGATCTCACTAGGGAAACCTACCCTAGCAAAAATGTTCAGCAAAGCTGCTGCCACTGTCTTGGCACTTATGGTGCCAAGCGCTACCGCCTCAGGGTACCGGGTGGCAAAATCCACCACCGTGAGGATGTAGCGCTTCCCTGACCTGCTAGGAATCATGAGGGGTCCTATCAGGTCCATCGCTACCTTCTGGAAGGGTTCCCCTATTATCGGTACGGGTTTCAGGGGTGCCTTCACACGGTCGCCCGCCTTACCCACTCGCTGGCAGGCATCACAAGAGCGGCAGAAATTGCTCGCATCTCGGGATGCCCCCGGCCAGTAGTAACGCTGCAATAACCGGGCTCGCGTCCTAGTGACCCCCTGATGTCCCGCTAACGGAATAGAGTGAGATACCTGTAACAATTGCTGTCGGTACCCCTGGGGCACTACTAGCTGTCGCTTACCGGTCAATCCCTCCTCTATCCCCGGGTTCCCTTCTTCTCTGTATAGGAGTCCCTTATGCCATAGGCAGCGTTCAGTGACCTCCCCTGCCTGAGATTCAGACGCCCAAAGTCTCACGCCGGCCAGGGTAGGGTCTGCCTTCACTGCCTCCCTAAACTCGGCTCCTAAGTCTGGCCACCCCCCAATCATGTCATTGTCAGGGGTAGGGGACAAGGTAAGGGGGAACAGTAAGTCAGCCTGTGGTTGCAACTGATCCTGGCTTACCTCCCCGGGCTCCTCTGCACCCTCTGCTAACGTTGGTCCCAAAGGCTGGGGGACTGGAGCGGCCGCCGCCGGCATTGCCACGGTCTGGCTCCGGGTAACTGCCGCCACTGCAGCGGGCTGAGCTGTTTCTGCCGCCGCCATTGGAACCTATGGCGGGAGCCGCTTTCTCGGTTCGATCTTATCGGGGGTCCAGGATACGGGGACCCGGTTGTGGTGAGTGGGGGGAGGCTAGGAACTAGGGACAGAAAGAATTTATTGTAGGTGTCCTAGAACTGTTTATTCCCACGCCACTTGTCGTTGAACTTGACTTGTAAGTGATCAAAGCTCTCCTATGAAATTGTATCCGCTTTGCGTTAAGCGGTTTGGACGGCAGCCAACTCGTTCCTGGAAAGCTCTCTCGAGGATTTCTCCATTGAAGTCATGAGCCTTTGACTTTCAATGGGAAACCGCCGCTCTCCCTCTCGGACGCCACTTGCTGGTCTTCTCAGGAACAGGACTCACAGCAAGATATCGCCATTGAAAGACATAGAGCCTCAATGGCCCCCCCCGGCCTTATGGGAACCTGCAAAATGGTGCCTGAAAAGGCGGGAAAATTACACAAAGGGCTATAATCACTGTACAACTATTAACCCTTGTGCTCCCGGATGGATCCCAGTGTGTTTGTGATGCAGACACTGATTAACCAGATGTTACAATAAAACAGGGGGAACAGGGGAATACACATTTACATGTCATAACAGGAGTTAAATCACAGTTCTGGGTCTCAGCCCTGTTAACCCCTTGTCTCCCTGGTGAGGTCAGGGGATGGCCAAATGGGGTGTAGCCCCTTTAATCCCGGGCCACCCCCTTTCTCCCTCTACAATAAAAACATCTTTAAAAACAAACAAAAAAACACCACATTAAACATACATTTCAAATACATTTGAACAATAAACCCATTTATTGTCATTTTGGACAATATTAAAATTAATTACCTACCCACCTTTATTAGGCTAATCACTATGGTAATGAATTGGGTAAGCCCACCTTCCCCCCCCCCCCCCCCCAAGGCCCAACAATCCACGCCTGGGCATCTTCCTTCATGAGTCACCCATCCTACCCACAACAAGGCAATGGCCCCCCCCCACACACACACAGTAATGTAAGCACTAAGGTGCTGAAGGGGGTAAGTAATGATTTACTGTTGATATTAATGACGTAGGTGACCGAATATAGGTCACTACGTCATGAGGGGGAATTCTATAGTACCATATTCTGTCATCCAGACAGTCTAAATGTCCTGTCCAACGCCCTTGACGTAGGTGACCAAACATGGTCCTATAGTACTTGCCCTTATGATATAGATATCTATATTCAGGCAGGAGACACAGAAAGGGCCTTCTTCTGTCTGGGACACCTCTGCGCAGCTCCTTAAGACTGTTTGGGTCTTTGGCTGATGGCCAGAAGAATTGATTCTGTGAGGTCCCATTCAGAAGCAGGGTCACCTGCAGAGTTATTCCTCCCGGGTGCTTTCTGTTGTGGGTGCGGTGATTGCAGTGCGGTCAGCGCACGGCAGAGAGGCATCATTGCAGCACCAAAAATAGCAAGTCTTACTACATGTGTATGTTTCTCAGAGCTTGTTGGGAATCTGTGTGTGTGTTTACATCTGTATTTTTTTTTTTTGGGGTGTCTAAACCATCGGGTTGAGGAGTTCACAGATATTAGGGAGGCAATAATCAGGGAACATTAGTTCAGATAAGGTTAAAAAAAGATTGCAAGGGGGATTGCTGCTTAAACTTTTCAATAGCATATTCAATATTAAAAATAAAGTTGAAATATTGCCATGGAATAATTCCTTGTTTTTCTGCTTTAACACTGGTGATATGGCTTTAGTGAATATGTCAATAAATATACACGGTTCATGCCAATTTATCAATATTTAGCGGATCTACAGTATGCTTTTATGTGTCTTATATATAAATACTTGGCCTGTAGAATTCCATTAGTAAACATACTTTTTTTTAAAAATTAGGCTTAACCTAAAAACTTCCTGTGTAAGTTTACAGAAATAAAAAAGGAGACATTACAAAACAAAAGCCTAAGGCACACTAACAGATGTAAGGGTTGATGAGGCTGAATCAGTAAAACAGACACTGAAAGAGCAAAGAGAGGGGAATACAGATGAAAGCATACCGATGAAATGAAGTATGCGAGGAATGAAAGGATGGTAGACAATGTGGGAGAGGTGGAGAAACATAGAGATAAAGCAGTGACCTTGTTATTGAATAGTATCAGTTGTACCTCTTAAAAGAAAGCTATATTTCACAGTTTGAATCTTAACTTTTTCAAATATATTAATTTAGCTTCATGATTGTTTTTCTGATCATATACTCTACTTACTGAAGCATTTTTTATGCTATTTCTTTATTCAAGTACTTTATTTACTTTGAGTTCTATCCATAGTTTGGTAAAAATCCAAAACCAAACAAATAGAGTTTGGGCAAAAACCAGAACCAAAAAACAAGGCACATACTTTTATTGAAATTTAAACCACAAATACATGTGAAAGTGCCCCCCTTAGTCTAGTGATCACATGCAACAGTACTTTGATAATTCACATGTCTTAGACAGGTCTGCAACCCTGCCTTTCAACCATTACCACCTAGCATACAGTGCTTCCACTGCAATAAGGTATTCTGGGAAATGACATGCAAATTTCATGCCTGAAATCCATTTACATGGAACCCATATAAGCAAATGCGCTGCTGTTCACACAGCATTAAAGCACCGCATATATAGCTATATGTAGCTATATGCTAACGGTGGAGGTTTGTTGTCGCCTTTTTCACCCACCATAACATAAAATGTGTATGGTAAACCTACCCAGCCTTGACAATTGCAAAGCCAGTCCAAACAACCTCACACTGATGAGACCCATTAAGGTTGAAACAAATCTGTGAGTGGTTTGACTGGCTTTGCATCTAATCCCATGCTGTGCTTAAAAGCTGTGTGAACAGCAGGGCATTTTGCTTATACAGTATTGTTCCATGTAAATGGATTTCAGGCAAAAGGTGACACAGTGTGTGCTCATTTGCATGTAATTTCCCAGAATACCTTGCTGCAGTGGAGCACTGTATGCTAGGTGATAATGGTTGAAAGGCAGGGTTATAGACCTGTTAATGTGCTCACAAGTGACATTTATTTATATATATATATATATATATATATATATATATATGTAGCCCCGAGGTATATTTTCACTTTCTGGCCCCCCTCCGCGAGTGCCGTGTGGTAGCGGGTGCCGCCGGAGGCTTTGACGGACCCGCCGGCACTTCGCGAGGGTGGGGGCCAGAGCAGGGAGCAGAGCGTTGCGAGGCGCAGGCCGGTTGCCGGGGACGCGATCGGGCCGTCGCTAAGGCCGCGATCGCGTTGCCACCGGCCTGGCTGCTTGCAGAGAGTGCGCCGCCATTGCGCGTTAGTTCGCGCATGCGCAGTAGGGCGGAAGCGCGCGATAGGACTCCAGGGATAGGGAGAGGTCGCGCGAGAGTAGGGAAGTGTAGAGAGAGAGTGAGGCGGCCATTAGGGGTTCGCGCATGCGCAAGGGAAGCGCGCACGCGGCCCCAATGCATTAGGCAGCCCCTGGGAACTACAACTCCCAGGAGGCTTAGGGAGACAGAGGTCAGGTGCTCCCTAGTGGCCAATAGGGCTGCAGGAAGCTCAGCCCGGGAATATAGATACATTTCCCGGGCTTTTCAACAGTCAGTCAGGGCAGAGCAGAGGAAGGAGTAGGAAGGGTGCAGGGAGCGCGTGGCTCCTGCATCAGGTAAGGGTCCTCCCTAGATTCCCAGGCAGGCCCCAATTCCCGGGTAAAGGGCAGGGGGTAACTGAAGAGGGACGCCTTAACTAGGGAGGTGACCCTTGAGTGTGGAAGGTGCTGGTTTGGCAGTGTCGCAGCGGAGAGAGCTGTGGGCACTGTCAAAGAGGCACAGTGTGCTAGCAGTGTGGTTGCTGCGGGATCCAGGGGCTGTGTGTGATTGCAGCTGCCTGTGAGTAGTGTCGCTGTATGTGCTGGGCACAGTGCGTGCAGTGTGTGTGAAGTGTGGATCCCTGCAGGCTGACAGTGTGTGCGGTGTGTCAGCTGCAGGTGCTTTGGGAGTAGCTAGTTAATAGCTAGTTGTCAGTTACAGTTAGGACTGGGTAGCTGGGGGAAGGGGGGCAGGTTATCGTCCCCAGGCCCTAGGAGTTTCCCCAAGCCATCCTAGGTTGCGGTTTCTCAGGGACAGGCCCTAGGTTAGGGTTGCTGTCACTCAAGCAGTAGTCAGTGATAGGAAGGCGGTTGCTGTTCCCACGTGGTTGGTGTTGCCGTGTTCCGGTTGCAGTTCCCGTGAAGCGGTGGGACCCTCGTTGGGGTCCACCGGCAGAGTACCTGGAATAAGGATCAGACGGACGTCTGACCCTTTGAGAAGAAGGTTGCAGTCCCGAGCATCGGAGTGCTCGGAAGGTATCTCTGAAGTAATATATGTGCACCAACTGGGCCCTAGCTTAATAATAGTGACTGCGCAGTCACCCACGACCTCCGTAGGAGTTACGAGACATTGGGTGTGGGGTGATCACAGGACACTTGGTTGGGGAATACCAGACATTGGGTTGAGGTGATGCGGGTAGAGCATCAGGTTATGGTATGTGATGTTATGTAATGTGTTATATGTGTGTTAAGTAAAGAGTTAGTTATTGGTTATCGTATACGTGTGTTATGTTATTTCTTACTCAGGGCTATCTTTCCTAACGGGGGATCCTGGGTAAGTGGAGGCGCTGCACCAAGTAAGGGTAAGGGTTTCCCCAGGCTCCCAGCTAGCGGAGGCTCAGATCTCCTGGAGCCACACAGGTTATGCAGTACCAGTAGTCCCTTAGAGCAGGTGTGTTGCAGGGAAAGGGACCGGTTAGACCACGAGGGGCCAATGTGAGATTGGGTGGGTCGGCCGGTTCACAAAAAGGGCTACATATATATTAGATATATTATATTAGATATATATAATATATATATATAGATATATATATATATATATATATAATATATATATATAATATATATATAATATACTATTATAGATATATAAGTATGGGAGTAAAAGTGACAAAAAACCTCCACAGGAAAGCAAATATGGCAAATCTAACTGTAAGCTCATCTGCATGTCTAGGCAGGTCTGCAAACCCGCCTTTACGCATCATCACCAGCATACAGCACTTCCACTGCAGACAAGGGATTCAGGGAGGAAATGACATGCAAATGAGCACACAGTGTCACTTTTTGCTTCAATAACCCATTTAACATGGTTCCTATAGGCTTAAGCTTGCGCATGGTCACAGCTGAGCAAGCCAGGGTTAAGGTGCATACCCAGAAAACCACCCACAGACAGCTGTTTCGACCTTGATGGGTCTCATCAGTGTGGGGTTGATTTTACTGGGAATGCAAGAGAGGCTATGGATAGGCTAAACCATAATACGAGTTAAGTTATGGTGAGTTAAAAAAGTGACAAAAAACCCTCCACAGGAAAAACAAATATGCAAATATAACTGTATGTCATCATGCATGTCTTAGGCAGGTGCAACCCCGCCTTCCACCATCATCACCCAGCATACAGCACTTCCATGCAGCAAGCAAGGGATTCTGGGAAATGGAAGCAAATGGGCACACAGTTCACTTTTGCCATACAATAACCATTTTTAACATTGTTCCCTATAGCTTAGCTTGCTGCATGGTCACAGCTTTGAGCACAGCAAGTAGGGTTAGGTGCATACCCAGAAAAACACCCACAGACAGCTGTTTCGACCTTGATGGGTACTCATCAGTGGGGGGTGATTTTATTGGGAATGCAAGAGAGGCTATGGGACGGCCAAACACAATACGAGTTAAGTTATGGTGAGTAAATTTAAGGATAAAAACCTCCCCAGGAAAGCAAATATGCAAATAATAGCTGTATGCTCATCTGCATGTTTAGGCAGGTCTGCAACCCCGCTTTCCCCATTATCCCCAGCATACCGCACTTCCACACTGCAGCAAGGGATCAGCTGTCTGTGGGTGGTTTTCGGGTATTGCAACCTTAACCCTGGTGTGCTCAAAGCTGGACCATGCAGCAAGCTTAAGCCTATAGGGAACCATGTTAAAAATGGTTATTGAGGCAAAAAGGACACTTGTGTGCATTTGGATGTCATTTCCCAGAATCCTGATGCAGTGGAAGTGCTGATGCTGGGTGTGATGAGGGGAAAGGCGGGGGGTTGCAGACCTGCCTAAGACATGCAGAGAGCATACAGTTAGTATTGCATATATATATATATATATAATATAAGTATAACTCTATATATATGATATTATATAATATATTATATATAATATATAATATTAATAAATATATAAAATATATAAATATATATATTATATATATGTAGCCAGGTCCCCCTGCCTGTCAGCACCCCCCTTACCTTGCTGGCGAGATAGCGGGTGCCACCGAGTCCCAATGGCGGACTCGCCAGCCGATCGCAAGAGTGAGGGCGGTCAGGATCCTGCTCGGGGGTTGCCGGGGACGCGTGCGGCCGGTTGCCAAGGCCGCGATCGCGTATCATTGCTCCCGGCGCTCCCTGTGCAGGGCGGCGAGGGCGCCGCCATCCTCTTGCACTTTGTGCATGCGCAGTGAGTCCCCGCATGTGGTGGCCAGCAGGGAAGTTCGCGCATGCGCAGGAGACGCGTACGAGGAGCAGCCAATCAGTAGGGGGCTCACAGAGGGGACTACATCTCCCATGAGCCTCAGGAGCGCCCCACGTGATGCCAGGGAGCCAATAGGGCTGCAGCATCTCCCTGCAGGGGAGATTAGATACATTTCGCGGGCTTGGAGCACGCTAGTCAGTCAGCGCCAGGAGCAGCCAAGGGAAGGAGGTAGGGTGCAGGAGTCAGTGACTCCCTGCACTAGGCCAGCAGCCCCCAAGGCCCGAGGTAGCCCTGAGCCACCTAGTAGTAGTGAGTGTTGTAGGGACAGGCCCCAGGTTAGGGACCCTGTCACTTACTATCCAGAGCCAGTTAGGGACACAGCGGACGCCGCACGTCCATCCCGAGGTTTGGACTCAGACCTTCGCTGCCGTTGCAGTAGCCATTCGGGTGGGATTGCCCCGGACGGTAGCTCCTGCATTCAGCTGACATCAGCCTTTGGATCCTTTGTGAAGTTCCTTGGCAGGTCCGGGCACCAGAGTGTCTGGCAGGTAATCCACAAGTGCACCAACGAGTCCTCTCATATTCACACGGGACATAGTGGCTGCGCAGTCACACATACACATCTCACTTGAAGGGTGGGGTAATACTGGGTGGGGTTACTGGACACTGGGTGGGATCATCCGGTGGAGGTGTAAGGGAAGGTAGCGTCCTGCGAGATGCGTTAGTTAGTGTCTCCTCTAGGGAGGGACACCTGTTGATTTATGAGTGTTATACTTGAGTACGGTCCCGCTAGTAAAAGCATTATTGGTTACACATACGGTGTGCTGAGTATTTGTATGTGTCCTGCGAGGAACAATTCCTGCTCTGCTGGGAACCATCGCAGGTGGAGGCGCTGCACCGAGTACAGGGTTACTCCTAATATAATTGCCCCAGGTTCCTCGTGGCAGAAGCTCAGCCCTCCTGTGAGCCTAACAGGTAAAGCACCACACCTGGTGTAGGTTCTCCACACTCACACTATATCTGCTATTGGGTGGGGGGGGAATATCCGTTACATTTGGAGGCGCTGCTGAGATAAGACCTGGGGTGCCCTGTTCCATTTTTATTTGTCAAATTGTTCACCATGTTTGTGAAGTCCGGACGCGAGGTCCTTGCCTGGGCTTTGAGGCAAGATTTTAGCCCCCGCCGTGTGGTGGCCGTAGGAGGCCTTCCCGCAAATATATCAGATGTGGAGGTCTGTAATCATATGCGTAAAATACCCGGGTGGCCGTACGCCTGTATTTTAGCTGAAGATCAAGACCCCACGTCCCTGTGGAGATCGATACTTTTTGTGGTGACACCCATGTGGGATATATGCCTGACAGAGGCACCGTCCACGTTGTTTATGCCGGAGGGTCCCCCGAAGGGTTACCTTTAGTCTACTCTGACCAAGCGCCATGGCAATTTTCCCCAAGGTGGAAGCGTGCACGTGCTGCTGTGCTCAAGAAGGCGCAGAATGACTTTGCAGAAAACCGTCCGGGATTGGCGGGAAAACCTAAGCCCCACCCCCGTCAAATGAGTGACGCAGTGCAGAGCCCGAACCACTCCTTGATAGAAAGCGCCCCTTCTCTAGAGTCCACCAGGGGGAGTGAGCGCCTTGAGCCGCAATCAGCCCATTCTGTTCTCCATAAGAAAAGTGCGGGGTGCAGTATATCATACCCTCAGTTGTATGGTGAGTGGCGAATAAGAGGAGGGAACATAATCGTTCTTTTGTGTCCATGCTTACAAAAGGACTTGGATATACCTGCTGGTGCGGCATTTCATCCCTCTAAGTTACCAATGGGGACTTTAATGGTAAAAGTGGAAGGGAAGGCGTGTCTCAGATGTTCCTGTTCCAAATGTGATTTACCAGGTTGTGATTTGACCTGGGGACCCCGGTGTGACTACACGGGGTACAGTTCCTGCTTCCCAAGCTGCCGCAGCCTACAGAACTATCAGAAGAGGAGGCGGAGGACACTGTTGCCGTAACAGATTTCTTTCCCTCTGAGGATGAGATAGACTGTCAGGGAGTACACCCTAATGTGTATGTGCCCTGGCGAGTGCCAGGAATGGATGTCCTTGCACTAATGTGCCCCTGCCTGCAAGAAGCCTATGACAAGGGAGCCGACCTGTCCCAGTTACCGCTAGACTTCAAGACAACCGAGGTGGATGGAGAACCGGGTATACAGTGTTTTAGCCCCACATGTGACTGTTCTAGAGGCGCACTGGCATGGGAGCCCAAATGTGACTGCTGCGGTGCACGGTTCTTGAAGCCTATTATACCCCAGCCTACGGAACCAACCGAGAAAGAAGAGGAGGAGCCTGACCTCTCTACAAAAGTGAGTTATGCTGGTAATCGGTCTGTTCTAACTCCAGAGGCCTCAGGGGACCCGTGTGTCCAAACCCATGCTGTAGACACGGTTCCAGACACTCTCAAAGGGGACGTGCTAGTGGTAGAGCAGGAACCTCTGATGGCGGAACCCGTGGAGAAAGAGGCGCCTGATGTCTCCACCCTGGTGGTCAACGCCGCTGCTAGTCCACCTACCTCGGCTGTGGAGGTTGTGGAGGGCCCGTGTGCCCAAATGGACACTATAGATTCAGGTCCGGAACCGGAGCCGCCGAAGGCCGAGCTACAGATGTTGGAACCACAGAGCCCCGACCAGCAGATTCCGGAATCACAGGGTACGGTGTCTCTACCCCTATCCCCTCTTGGTGATTCCAGTGACCAACAACCAGCTGTGGTAATGCGCCAGCCGGCGGACCACACCAGTGAAGCTGGAGATAAAGAACCAACTACCTCAGTTGCATTGAATCCTGATATGGGCCCGTGTGCCCTACAATGACCAGTCCGGCCTACTCCAATGGTACCATCGGTCCTAGGCTGGGGACTAGTACCTAACGAAGACAAGGGTGGGTTGACTGCACCAGGGGTGTCGGGTGTGAGCCTCCAGGTGACCGCGGAGCACGGTAGCTCCTTAAGTCTGGCCACCAGGGCGAAAGGCTCCACTCGGCATCGCGTTCTGGTGGAGGTGTCCCCCTTAGAAGATAGCTGTCCAGTGGTGCGAGGGGACCAGTACCCACCACCTATCGTACAGGCAAAGAGAACAGTCAACCCCATTGTGATGTCCAGTGAAGCACAGATGGTACCTGACCATGTTCCAGATGAAGAGGAACCCATTGAAAGCCAGCCCTGTGATGAGGAACCTCCTTACTCCCCACAGGCTCCTGATCTGAGTGTGAGCCCGTTCACTCTAACACAAGTGGTCCCAGGACTGGGATCCAACGCTTCCAAGTTTCCAGCAAGTAAGTGGACTGCCCCAGAAGTGCCGGGGACAGGTCCCGAGACAGCCGAGGTGGGAACTGACAGCGTCCCGAGGACCTGTTGGCCACCGTGAATCACTGCAAAAGTAAGGCATCTACCCTTTACCCCCTGCAGGGTGAAACCGAGACATTGCCCATTGCTCACTTCCCAGTGGAAGCCTCGCAAGTATGTAGGGACAAGGACTGTGTGGCGAGGGATTTAGTGAAAATTGCCTTCTGTAAGCCCAAAAAGGAGTGCTCCATTCACTATGTGGTGGACCATGGAAAAGGTCAAGACCTCCTGGCCTATCGTATCCATGCCGCGGATGGTCGGGTAAAGGTCTGGCCCAGAGACATGGTACTATTCCGTCCACCAGGGGGAGGAAGTAGTAAGAACCCTGTGACTGTATCCCCGAGCGTGCTCGCCAAGAGATTCTCCTGGGGGAGGCTCAGAACCGTAAAAGTGAGGTACCCCCACATGATCAGTTAGGGGCACCCCACAAATGGTCTCAGCAAACAGCAATCACTCAGCTGGCATCGGGTATTACTGTGGGTGTTATGTGGTGTACCAAGTCATATAAATGCCATGTGATAAGTTTTATTTTCTATGTACTGCATTTTGATTATATAACGCTTGTACATGGTTATGTCGGCTACCCAAGCGAGGTCGTTGGGATTTTACCAGGGGGAGCATGTAGCCAAGTCCCCCCTGCCTGTCAGCACCCCCCTTACCTTGCTGACGATCGCGGGTGCCGCCGAGTCCAATGGCGGCCCCGCCAGCTGATCGCAGGACTCCAGGCACTCCCGAGGCAGGGCGGCGAGGGCGCCGCCATCTTCTTGCACTTCGCGCATACGCAGTGTGTCCCCGCATGCGGTGGCCAGCAGGGAAGTTCGCGCATGCGCAGGAGACGCGCGCGAGGAGCAGCCAATCAGTAGGGGGCTCACAGAGGGGACTACATCTCCCATGAGCCTCAGGAGCGCCCCACATGACGCCAGGGAGCCAATAGGGCTGCAGCATCTCCCTGCAGGGGAGATTAGATACATTTCGCGGGCTTGGAGCACGCTAGTCAGTCAGCGCCAGGAGCAGCCAGGGGAAGGAGGTAGGGTGCAGGAGTCAGTGACTCCCTGCACTAGGCCAGAAGCCCCCAAGGCCCGAGATAGCCCTGAGCCACCTAGTAGTAGTGAGTGTTGTAGGGACAGGCCCCATTTAGGGACCCTGTCACTTACTATCCAGAGCCAGTTAGGGACACAGCGGACGCCGCGCGTCTATCCCGAGGTTTGGACTCAGACCTTCGCTGCCGTTGCAGTAGCCATTCGGGTGGGATCGCCCCGGACGGTAGCTCCTGCTTTCAGCTGACATCAGCCTTCGGATCCTTTGTGAAGTTCCTTGGCAGGTCCGGGCACCGGAGTGTCCGGCAGGTAATCCACAAGTGCACCAACGAGTCCTCTCATATTCACACAGGACATAGTGGCTGCGCAGTCACACATACACATCTCACTTGAAGGGTGGGGTAATACTGGGTGGGGTTACTGGACACTGGGTGGGATCATCCGGTGGGGGTGTAAGGAAAGGTAGCGTCCTGCGAGACGCGTTAGTTAGTGTCTCCTCTGGGGAGGGACACCTGTTGATTTATGAGTGTTATACTTGAGTACGGTCCCACTAGTAAAAGCATTATTGGTTACACATACGGTGTGCTGAGTATTTGTATGTGTCCTGCGAGGAACAATTCCTGCTCTGCTGGCAACCATCGCAGGTGGAGGCGCTGCACTGAGTACAGGGTTACTCCTAATATAATTGCCCCAGGTTCCCCGTGGCGGAAGCTCAGCCCTCCTGTGAGCCTAACAGGTAAAGCACCACACCTGGTAACTGTAGGTTATCCACACTCACACTATATCTGCTATTGGGTGGGGGCTGCTGGGGGAGATACCCATTACAATAAATTATAGCTCTTATATCATATATAAGCTATATAGATAGTATATAACATAGATTATATCTAGTCTAGAAACATGGATATGACTCATTGGTCCGTGTGTCAGAGTAGGATTCCCCAAGGTTTCATATTCAGTCCTGTATTGAGCTGGCATGGCTCAAGGGAAACACTGGGAAGTCTGTTCAGTGCTGTAAGTCCCTCTGTTTGCTCCTCCTACTAACTATTTATATTTACTACTGCACGTACACTGTATTACTCTCCCACCATCATTCACCTTTTTGTTACATAGAGGCATCAAAACTATTCCAATTTAATTATAGGCAGACTATAATATCCTTATCAGAGGTGTTGATCTCCCAGCGCACCTTTTTTCGCTTGCATTTTTCCATGGGTTTGTGTCAGTTAAAATGGTGTCTCTTTGCATATTCTGTAGGCATACTCCGGGATACACTGCATGTTTAAGCATGTAGGGCTGAGCATGTTAATCCCTCTGCCCGTCCGTATACTAACCCTACCAACCCTGAATGGGGTAACAAAGGACCGCATATTTTCCACTACGGTCCATCTGGATACTTCTCAATTACCTCTTTGAGTACAGTACTGTAGGTCTATTATGTTTGCTACAGCATGTTGGCAGATTTTACTGTGTTTTACATTAACATTTGTACTGTTCTGTACATTGCAAGTGTAACGGTGTTTCCCCCACCCGGTGAGAGATGTGGCCATTACGGATCGTGTGGTGCATGATACCTGCTGGTAACAGGAGGGCTGAGTCATCCGCCGGTGGTAGTGGGGACATAGGACTAGGCTTCTGGGGTTCATACCCTACATATCTCTTTAGTAGTGCAGAGCCTCCATCTGCCGTAGGCTCCAGGAACTGAAGGTGACCTCTCCCCCCAGTAAGGTCACGCACCAGGCAGGAGGTATAACAACAGAAGCGGTTTATTATCTCTTCTGTACAGCACAGTTACACTGCAGGCTTCTGCCCAATGCAGTAACTTTCAGCTACCACTGAAGGATCGTCCCTGGACCGTCACTACAGGCCAAGGGCACCCACAGCTGTCCTAGCTTTTCCCTGCCTCTCTTGCAGAGGCAGGGGTATGGTTCACACTCACTCTTTAATGGAGGGAAGAGGACTGGTGAAGGCCCAATAATCAGCTTCTCCACTGTGTGACCTGCCTTCCTGAAGTGGGGAAAGGCACTGCTAAATCTGGGCAGTATACCTGCCCTTAAGTACAGCCAGGAGGAGGGCACCATATTTGTCTCATGATTGGTCATGCCTAGGCCTGATGTCACCGCCTCCGGCCACGACCTAAGTGCAGCTCCTCGGAGGGGGAAAACCGCATATCAACTACTGTCAAGGCCTGCTTTTACCAGGGCTTACTGCCAGGAGGGAAGCAAACTAGTAGCCACAGATATCATGGCTACACAAGTGAGGATCAAGTTCTTATGTACTGAATGTCTGACACTCCTCCTAACCACACATGATACCTACAGTACAATAGTCTGGTAATACACTGGCCTTGTATTAACAAAAACCCATCACAAATTTGCTATTACCCTATAACGGCAGGCCAGGACAGTTCATACAGGATTGCAAATGCCAGACAGAATGAAGGCGTTAAAAAAAGTTAATAGGCCCCCCAAAAATACATGATTAAAGCACAAACTCAATACAACAGGGATTACCAGGGAGGGGGGTAGGGGGGTAGGGGAGTATCCTAGTTATCTAGGTGCTTAGCACTGCTTTAGTAGGCTTACCCAGGGTATCTTCCACACACAGTGATTCTCTGGGTACCACGGTGACATTGGGATGCTCGTTGAGTCTTAGACTATAGTCCTAGTCTGTAGTCTATAAAATTGAGACTCATTATGAATACATTATGTGTGTTTCCGGCAAAAACCTTGGAGCACACCAACTGTCTCCCAGGCTTTGAGTCTTTATCTGATCTAACTAACTGTGATTGGCAGGGTTTACATTGGTTCCTGTTCTTCATATATACAGATGCAGCTACGAGTATTAGAACTCTTGCCTTTTAAATTCTTTGGCAGTCTCACAGTAAATGCCTCAACATTGCTGCAACATTGCCTCAACATTTCTGTGAGATTCTTAATGGCCCTTCGGATAAACACAGCAGGGGTCCCTGTAGTCCCATCAGTTTGAATGGGACTGCTGGGACCCCCACTGTGTTAATCCGATGGGCCATTAAGAATTTCACAGAAATGTTGAGGCAATGTTGAGACATTTACTGTGAGACTGCCCCAGAATCTCACAGAATTCCCCAGGTACAAGTGTTCTAATACTGATGGCTGCATCTGTAGAAGCATGGAAAACTGGGTGCTGACCATTCAGAGAATGGATGCTACATGCCTGCCAATCCCAGCATCAATGCTATGTCAGCAAATTAGGGCCATGGGAGATGACAGTGCTTTAGAAGATTGAGAAATTCAAATTAACCACAGAGAACTGTGTTACTTGGGGCTAGGCCCAGTTTCCTTTGTGTGCTGTCAAAGTACAGTACCCACTCAACACACAAAGGAGTCATTCGAATACATTGCATTATATATGCATGGGGGAAGCAACTGCTACAGAGCATATATTATCACACAAGTAAGCCATTGTAGCCAAAATAAGATGGGAATAATATGCCAAAACCTGGGCTTAACGTTTAACATGCTGGCCACATTGACCCTATCATCACATCTCCCCCTTAAGACGAAAGCTCTGGGGTATCAGCCCCAATGGGTTAGTCCCCAAGATGGAAGACAGTCTAAGCTCTGCTGTCCAGACTGATGTCATCTTTCTTCTCGATACCTGGTACAACTAACTCAGGGGGTTGTGGTCGGTAACCACTCAATTTCTATTCATCCTTGACTGACCATGTCGGATGCAACCTCCTGACCTAGCAGTTTCCAGTTCCGGTGCCATAGGTAGCAGCATCATTCTGTGCTAGTAACTTTTTCGGAGAGTTGGGGGCTGCCAAGATCGGAGTGCTGACTTGAACATCCTTGAGTGCTGGAAATGCAGTCTTCACATTCAGGATACCAGGTTACCATTTGGGGAATCCTTGTACAGGTCAGGTCTTTTGGTGTGTTTGCCAGGGTACTATAACAGGGATTTAACCTACGGAAGTTATAGATTGTCCCCAGAAAAACTAAACCCTGCTTCTGACTCTGGGGAATTGGCCACTCTACTATAGCCTGTACCTTGGTGGACTTAGGTTTCAGTTGCCCTCCACCTACCCAGTGTCCCAGGCACAAGCCCCCAATCCTACCAATCTAGCCCTTGGTTGGCTTCCAAGATAAACCGACTTCCCTGATCCAGTCTAGTACCACTGTTATATATATATATCATATGGAACCTCCAGGACTGGCCAATGAAAGCCATATCACCCAGATAAGCAAAAAACATACCTCTACATCTCATATAGCAACCTGCCAACCAGGTGTTAGAACAAAGCTGGTGCTTTCCTCATCCTCGATAACTTTGGCTGAGCCACTCAGTGTGATTAAATCCGACCTTTCACTCATCTCCTTAGTCAGTTGGATCTCGAGGGCTAAGCACACAGTGGGTCCCGGCATACCTTAGGGATGATCAGTGATCCTACCCCTGTCCGTAGTAGGTCCAGAGTCTCAGAAGTCTTTTCCCTGTACCAGAGTCCGCGGTGTTCCAGGAACTGATCAAGAGTCAGAGGAAGTCCTGGCAACATGCTGCCTCATGTCCTCCTAGCCTGGGTCTAACAGCAAGACTTCCTAAAATACCATACTCTGCTCTGGCCCCTCATCCCTAGGCACACAGTTGGGCATGGGGGGGAGGTCAGTCATGTCAGGCTCTCCCCAGTATACCTCACTGGCCTCTTCCGTAACATATAGGGGAGTAGGAAAAAAAAGATTAGTATTAAAAAAGGCGCCAACAAGAAAGGATATAATCACCACCAGGAGGAGACCGATGAGGATTCCAGGTGATAAAGATGTGCTTAAAATAAAAATAAAAAAACACAAAACATAGTGTAATACTGTTATAACAAACAACTTATAATAATACTAATTATATATCAGCTGAGATCAAGGGTGAATTGAAAATAACAACATTTAATAAAATAATTAAAACACTGGACATACAAAACATATACAAATGAAAATTACAATGGGTAACAATTAAGGACAATTAATATGGGACCGTGTAACAGCTGCACTAGGTGGAGTGCCCACTCACCGGACGAAAGATATATACAAGCAGTGGATATATCTGAGAGTATCCCCTCTCTCTTTCCAGCTACCACTGCTACCGCATCGGGATCAGGGCCAGGGAGATGGTTGCAGCACGCCAGACTGTGTGTGGCTCTCTGGGTCCTCGTTTGCCTCGCAGCTTGGCAGGTTTAACACAGTGGATTTGTGCAGCTCCTACCGCAGTTGCGCCGAGTTTTGGGCCAAAAGGAACAGCTGTGCACGCTAGGCAGCGTGAGCCTCCCTCCACACTGGCGTTCTCTCCTCGCGGTAGTTGGTGCTTTCCAAATAGCAGATTCGAGCGGATTAGATGATTATCAACAGCACATTCGGCACGGATCTTTGTAGGCAATTCCAATGCACTGATTCAGGTCCCACGAATTAACCCTAACGCGTTTCGAAGAGCTGCGCTCTCTCTTCCTTCCCAGGGGTTCTAGCCGATGTGTCCCACAATGTCCCACTTATATAGGTTCCAAAGAAGTCCAATTACACCCTAATTTAATTGTTTGCACATGTGCAGTCAGCAGTGTGTGGAAATCAATGTCCCTTTACTTCACACATGCGCAGTTGGTTCTCAATAGTGAAAAAAGACAAATATAGACATGTTAAAAATAACGATCTCAGCTGTATATATATATAAACATATTGTGATGTGTGCATGATGAAATCATAGCACTAATTGGTCAATAATAATAAAAATATAAACCAAACTGTGAAATGTGTATTTTGTGTAATATTTATAGTGGCTGTGTGAATGATAGCACTGAAATTATGCTGTGAAGAAAACTTAACGTGAAATAATTTGTGTATAGAACATGTGTAAACTCATACTAAATTTATAATTTGAATAATAATCTTCTATATAAAAAGGAGACCAAGAATGCCAAAGAGGCAATAAGGGACCTATTGGGGAGAGATGGATCCACAAGAGACACACACAATAAAAAGCGAAAAAACACCTTAGAGGAACGAGAGGAGGGCGAAAGAATGTAAAAGGTAACAAAACACTAAGAAACAAACCTTTAAACAATAATATATTTAATATCAGTAAATACAAAGTTACAGCAAAGGAGAAAAACTTATTAGCTAAGGGATTATCCTTTGCTCCAGTAACAGGCCCTGATAGCTTTAAGTTATACATAGATATCCAACGCTATGTACGAAAGCTATGCCTTAAGAAATATTTTCTAAGGGATGCGCTCACCAGATTAGATGGAAATAGCCAACTACCCATCTCTGCTGCACCCCAAAAAAATAAAGTATTTAAAAATCCATCAACGTTTTTCCCGAAATTTGTGAGTGGTCCATTTGTGGATACGTTTGCCCAAATGGTCACCGATGATATTGAGGTTCAAAGCCGTAACTTTAAAATCAAACATGATAATCTAAGTGTGGAAGATAAAAATATTCTACGTGCACTTGAGGAAAATGATACAATAATCATTAAACCTGCTGATAAAGGGGGGGGGGGGGTTGGTAATTATGGACAAATCATATTATATCGAGGAGTCTCTTAGGATTCTAGGAGATGTGTCCACATACCAACCCCTCCCCACTGACCCCACTATTCCGTATCAGCAATCACTATGTAAATTACTCACTATAGGTTTAGATCAACAAATCATTACTAAACATGAATTTGATTTTCTTTATAATTTATACCCACGTATTCCTTTATTTTATATCATACCAAAAATCCATAAAAATTTAAATTTTCCCCCCGGCCGACCGATAATATCGGGAATACAATCTTTAACTTCACACTTATCCCAGTATATTGATAATAAACTCCAGCCATACGTTGTGCAGTTGCCCTCCTATGTTAGGGACACTACCCACATATTGCAGACCCTTAAAGATATCCAATGGAAATCACATTATTATTTTGTCACAGCTGATGTAAGTTCTTTATATACAGTTATTAATCATAACCAAGGATGCAAAGCAATTTCTGATACATTAGATAAAGATATTACCTTAACAACAGACCAAAAGTCATTTATTATTTCCGGAATTCAATTTATTTTAAAACACAATTTTTTTAATTTTATGTCCAAGTATTATTTACAGGTGTGTGGCACCGCCATGGGTACCAAATTCGCTCCCAGTTATGCCAATTTATTTATGGGTAGCTGGGAAGAACATCATATATGGTCCAGTTGCCCATTTGGAGCGGATTTGGTCCTGTGGCGGCGCTACATAGATGACATTATTTTTATATGGTCCGGCACTTTAGAGCACTTAGAAGAATTCAAAAATTATATGAATCATAACACATATAACTTATCATTCACTTTTAATTCTAGTTCAACATCTATAGAATATTTAGATTTACTCATTTCGGCCAATCATGATCAAATAGCAACTTGTACCTATTTTAAGCCCGTACAGGCAAATAATTACCTCCATGCACGCAGTCACCACAATCCCTCTTGGGTTAAAAATATACCCAAGGGACAATTTATCAGACTTAAAAAGAATAGTTCATGCGCCAAAACATTTCAAAGTCAAGCTAAAGATCTAAAGCAAAAATTTCTGGATAGAGAGTATCCTTCTAAAGATCTTGACAATACGATAACAGAAGTGGCAGCGATGGAAAGATCCAATCTTTTACAGTATAAGAACAAAGATAAAAATAAAAATGCTAATATTAGTTTTATAACACAATACAATCAGATGGCACCAAGTATAAGGAAAATATTCAAAAAATATTGGCCCATCCTCAAAAAAGATAAAGAACTTGAAGGGATATTGCCAGAACATCCTCAGATAGTATTTACTAGAGCTCCAAACATCGGACGCAAATTAGCCCCCAGCTGCCCATCTTTAGAACCAAAGTTACGTAATAATGTCACAAATAAAGGTTACTTCCCATGCAATAGGTGCACTGCGTGCAAATATAGTACTAAAACATCCCAATACACATCTAATAAGACATCCAAAAATTATATTATTCAGCAACACATCACCTGTAAAAGTTCATTTGTAATATATCTCTTGGAGTGTCCGTGTGGTCTGCAATATGTGGGTATGACTACCAGACCCGTCCAAAGACGCATATATGAACATATATATAACATCAGGAGAGGGTTAATAACGCACAACGTATCTCATCATTTCCAACAAGTGCACAACCAAGATCCCACCGGTTTGAAATGTACGGCAATTGAGACTATCACCCCAAACTGGAGAGGAGGAAACGCTGTAGGCCAATTGGGGAGACGAGAGTCTTATTGGATTTACGAGCTAAAGACCCTATCCCCACTTGGCCTCAACGTTGACTTCGATTTGAAATCTTTTTTGGTTAATTAATTTAAATAGTAGATTGTCCATTCTGTTTGTATTCTTGATTCTTACATTGAAGGGTGTAATAAAGATGATAAAAATTAATGTACAAATATTGTATTGCATACAATTAGCATAAAGATGATAAATATTAATGTATAAATATTGTACTGCATACATTTTTTATTAATTAGTGTAATTTTTATTAATTGGTGTAATTTTTCATTTCTAATTATGTAAAATATTGGTAGAAACATTATGTCTTCACATTATATTGGCAATAAACATTGTCACTTTATAAGCACATATATTTACTGATAAATTAAAAAATCTTATATAATTTTTAATTTGGGGTTTATATACATTATATACATATATTTATTTCTTCGCTATATAATTGTAAATCACCATACACTATATATTTTCACACAAATATTATACAATATATAATTCATTGTTTATTAACACCCACTCGCAGTACAACGTGTAGGGAACATGGTGCTTAAAAATGATCAAGGCATACTTGTGGGGTACACCAGCACTCATCACCCTATACTTCTCCCTAAGCGCCGCTGTCAGATCGCGCAGGCTGATGTCGGGCACCGTTTCGATGCGAGCGGGTGTAGGAGGTCTTTTGGGAGCGGGTGTACTTGAGGCGACGGGCGATGGTAGGGTGTCTGGGAGGAAGCTTTCCTCTGGTCGTGGTCGCCGGGTTGTCTCCTGGCGTGGTCTTGACGGGGTTGTCATGTCCTCCTCAATGTACATGTACATTACATCTTCTGGTGGGGGGTGCGCTTGGTGATGGAAGGGGGTCGATGCTCCCATTCATCACATCCATGTCACCCCCTGCTCAGGTGTCGGGGAAACAGGGGCATTAACACCGAGCAAACGATGTATACCCACTATGTCAGCCTCTATCTTGTCCATCCGTTGCTCCACATGTAGCACCGACTCCAGAAGCAGATCTAGCTTTGCCAGCACAATAGAATTCCCGGGGAGATCCACACTTATCCCATTCAGGATTCGGTCTAATGAGCTGCTTGTGCATGGCATCTGGAGATCTGGGGGGATGGGTGCAACGGAGGATGAGATGGGGGTTGCATGGAGAGAAGCGGCATCGATGGAGAGTGGAGGAGGTGGCCTGGGGATACCCGGTACAGGAGAAGCGGCAGCGATGGAGAGTGCAGGAGGTGGCCTGGGGATACCCGGTACAGGAGAAGCGGCAGCATCATCAAAGAGGGATGGAGAAGGTGACCGTTGGATTTCCGGGCGAGAAGCAGAGTCGTCCAAGAGCAAAGGAGACCGTGACCCGTGGATTTCAGAGGCGGCAGCATCTTCGGATGGAACCGGACAAGATGGGGGTGGAGAAGCCGGGCTGAAGATTTCCGGGACAGCTACAGCAGAGTCGTCGAAGCATATGGGATGAAGTGGTGTGCGGATTCGGTGGGATGGCTGCCATTCGTCTTGCGTACAGAGCACATTACCGTATATCTTCTTCACATAATGTAAGGAATCCACTACTGGCTTTGACTATAGCCTTGCAGAAACATGCAGTTGCAAGCTTCCCCTGGCAATCAAAGGCACATGTGCTGCCTCTCAATTGCAGCTTCTGCCCTGTGCTACATCATTGGAGGAATACTCACACACCCTCCTCCTGTGATTGGATCTCCGCCCTTTATATTCTAGGCGTTGGCACTGAACCAGCGCCGAGCATAATTTCCTACCTGGACGTTACTGTCTCTGCCACAAACCGCCCCAGGCCTCACTCCAAGTGTTCTTTCCTTCTAGTTCCTGAGTATCCAGAGGCCTGTTCCTGGACGTCTGTGGTGAAGCGTTGTTGCCAGCAAAGGCCTGCAGCTATCTCCTTGCAGTGGCCTGCCCTGGACGTCTGTGCTGTAGCGTTGTTGCCAACACTGGTCTGCTGCTATCTCCTTGCAGTGGCCTGCCCTGGACGTCTGTGCTGAAGCGTTGTTGCCAGCACTGGTATCTGCTGCATTCCCTTCTAGCAGTGGCTACCCTTCCTTTCCTGCGACCTGCTGCTATCCTCTCGCAGAGGTCTGCCTTGGACTTCTGTGCTGAAGCGTTGGTTCTTCCCGACGCTGCCCTGCGGTGAACTTCGGCCAGCCTGCTGTCTCCTCCTGCTGAAATCGGCGTCATGGGCCGAGGCCGCTCCTTGCGCAGAAGCCACTCCCATGCTCACGCTCCTAAGCTGAAGCAGGGAACTCCTGACTTCCTGTTGCCGAACTCCTGCTTCATTAACGACGATGCTGCCTTCTCCAATCCTGACCCTGCGATGTACGACTACGAACTGCGCACTCCGGATCAGTCTGCGTGGACTAAGGTCGGTGATTATATAACCCCACCTCAGCCCCGCGGTCCGGTCCCGGTTTGTGGTGAGCATCGGCGTAACACATAATGAGGTTTACGTCTAGGAAAACCCTTAGCCTTTGGGGTCAGCAGAAGGTTTTCTTTATTGGCCTTAGCCTGTCGCTTTGTCCTTGGCGTGGAAACGGCTGCTGCCTTTCGCTTTTTCAGCGTGGCAGGCACGGCAGAGGTGAGAGGGTTCTTGCGTCCATAGAACCGGGGATGCTCCATGGAAGCAGGTAGCACAATGCAGTACAGTATCTGAACAAGGGCAAGCTCAGATAAAGATCCTGGAGTGGTGGACTATGCAAAGTGTGTGACCTTTTATGCATGGTGGCCAGGTACAGGTGTTGAAAGTGGGCGTACTGTAATGTGAGTCATTAGCGTATAAATACACCATCCATTTTGTGGATTCACTGCACATTGAATACACATCGACTAAACATCGAATACACATTCTTGTGTTTGTATTTCTTTCAACTCGCAGCAATGCCTGTTAAGAAGATTTCAAAGGATATCAGCATGAGAATTAAGGAGATGTACATGAGCGGAAACCGAATTGCTGATTTCCAACGCTGGTTAGCTGCTTCTGGCCTCGTTGTGCCATCAAACACCGTGTGCTATCATGCACAAGGAAAAAACAGAGACCGCAAAAAGGAACCAAGGGTAACTAACGCGTAAGTATATTTATAAAACTTAACAAAAAAAAATATAGAAAACTGTACTGTACATCTATATTTTTTGTGCAGCAGTATACACTTTTGGTATATTGCAATTTATCTTACAACGGAATATATATGATGTATATTTATTATGATATAACAACAGTATATTTATATAGTATATTTATATTACAACAGTATATACTGTATTTGTGGTCAATTTATATTTTTTGTGCAGCAGTATACACTTTTGGTATATTGCAATTCATCTTACAAAGGAATATATATGATGTATATTTATTATGATATAACAACAGTATATTTATATAGTATATTTATATTACAACAGTATATACTGTATTTGTGGTCAATTTATATTTTTTGTGCAGCAGTATACACTTTTGGTATATTGCAATTCATCTTACAACGGAATATATATGATGTATATTTATTATGATATAACAACAGTATATTTATATACTCTGTAGTATATTTATATGGAAATCACATTATTATTTTGTCACAGCTGATGTAAGTTTTTATATACAGTTATTAATCATAACCAAGGATGCAAAGCAATTTCTGATACATTAGATAAAGATATTACCTTAACAACAGACCAAAAGTCATTTATTATTTCCGGAATTCAATTTATTTTAAAACACAATTTTTTTAATTTTATGTCCAAGTATTATTTACAGGTGTGTGGCACCGCCATGGGTACCAAATTCACTCCCAGTTATGCCAATTTATTTATGGGTAGCTGGGAAGAACATCATATATGGTCCAGTTGCCCATTTGGAGCGGATTTGGTCCTGTGGCGGCGCTACATAGATGACATTATTTTTATATGGTCCAGCACTTTAGAGCACTTAGAAGAATTCAAAAATTATATGAATCATAACACATATAACTTATCATTCACTTTTAATTCTAGTTCAACATCTATAGAATATTTAGATTTACTCATTTCGGCCAATCATGATCAAATAGCAACTTGTACCTATTTTAAGCCCATACAGGCAAATAATTACCTCCATGCACGCAGTCACCACAATCCCTCTTGGGTTAAAAATATACCCAAGGGACAATTTATCAGACTTAAAAGGAATAGTTCATGCGCCAAAACATTTCAAAGTCAAGCTAAAGATCTAAAGCAAAAATTTCTGGATAGAGAGTATCCTTCTAAAGATCTTGACAATACGATAACAGAAGTGGCAGCGATGGAAAGATCCAATCTTTTACAGTATAAGAACAAAGATAAAAATAAAAATGCTAATATTAGTTTTATAACACAATACAATCAGATGGCACCAAGTATAAGGAAAATATTCAAAAAATATTGGCCCATCCTCAAAAAAGATAAAGAACTTGAAGGGATATTGCTAGAACATCCTCAGATAGTATTTACTAGAGCTCCAAACATCGGACGCAAATTAGCCCCCAGCTGCCCATCTTTAGAACCAAAGTTACGTAATAATGTCACAAATAAAGGTTACTTCCCATGCAATAGGTGCACTGTGTGCAAATATAGTACTAAAACATCCCAATACACATCTAATAAGACATCCAAAAATTATATTATTCAGCAACACATCACCTGTAAAAGTTCATTTGTAATATATCTCTTGGAGTGTCCGTGTGGTCTGCAATATGTGGGTATGACTACCAGACCCGTCCAAAGACGCATATATGAACATATATATAACATCAGGAGAGGGTTAATAACGCACAACGTATCTCATCATTTCCAACAAGTGCACAACCAAGATCCCACCGGTTTGAAATGTACGGCAATTGAGACTGTCACCCCAAACTGGAGAGGAGGAAACGCTGTAGGCCAATTGGGGAGACGAGAGTCTTATTGGATTTACGAGCTAAAGACCCTATCCCCACTTGGCCTCAACGTTGACTTCGATTTGAAATCTTTTTTGGTTAATTAATTCAAATAGTAGATTGTCCATTCTGTTTGTATTCTTGATTCTTACATTGAAGGGTGTAATAAAGATGATAAAAATTAATGTACAAATATTGTATTGCATACAATTAGCATAAAGATGGTTAATATTAATGTATAAATATTGTACTGCATACATTTTTTATTAATTAGTGTAATTTTTATTAATTGGTGTAATTTTTAATTTATAATTATGTAAAATATTGGTAGAAACATTGTCTTCACATTATATTGGTAATAAACATTGTCACTTTATAAGCACATATATTTACTGATAAATTAAAAAATCTTATACAATTTTTAATTTGGGGTTTATATACATTATATACATATATTTATTTCTTTGCTATATAATTGTAAATCACTATACACTATATTTTCACACAAATATTATACAATATATAATTCATTGTTTATTAACACACATTTTTTAATCACAAATTGTATAGAAGATTATTATTCAAATTATAAATTTAGATATAGTACATTACACATGTTCTATACACACATTATTTCACAGTTAAGTTTTCTTCACAGCACTGATTTCAGTGCTATCATTCACACAGCACTCACTATAATATATTACACAAATACACATTTCACAGTTTGGTTTATATTTTTATTTATTATGACCAATTTAGTGCTATGATTCATCATGCACACATCACAATATGTTTATATATATATATACAGCTGAGATCGTTATTTTTAACATGTTTATATTTGTCTTTTCACTATTGAGAACCACTGCGCATGTGTGAGTAAAGGGACATTGATTTCCACACACTGCTGACTGCGCATGTGCAATAATTAAATTAGGGTGTTAATTGGACATATTTGGACACCTACATAAGAGGACATTGTGGGACATATCGCTAGAACCCCTGAGGAAGAGAGCAGCTCGTTCTCGAAACGCGTAGGGTTAATTCGAGGGGACCTGAATCAGTGCATTGGAATTGCCTACAAAGATCCGTGACGAATCTGCTGTTGATAATCATCTAATCCGCTCGAATCTGCTGTTTGGAAAGCACCAACTACCGCGAGGAGAGAACGCCAGTGTGGAGGGAGGCTCACGCTGCCTAGCGTGCACAGCTGTTCCTTTTGGCCCAAAACTCGGCGCAACAGCGGTGGGAGCTGCACAAATCCACTGTGTTAAACCTGCCAAGCTGCGAGGCAAACGAGGACCCAGAGAGCCACACACAGTCTGGCGTGCTGCAACCATCTCCCTGGCCCTGATCCCGATGCGTTAGCAGTGGTAGCTGGAAAGAGAGAGGGGATACTCTCAGATATATCCACTGCTTGTATATATCTTTCGTCCGGTGAGTGGGCACTCCATCTAGTGCAGCTGTTACATGGTCCCATATTAATTGTCCTTAATTGTTACCCATTGTAATTTTCATTTGTATATGTTTTGTATGTCCAGTGTTTTAATTATTTTATTAAATGTTTTTATTTTCAATTCACCCTTGATCTCAGCTGATATATAATTAGTATTATTATATGTTGTTTGTTATAACAGTATTACACTATGTTTTGTGTTTTTTTCTTTTTCTTTTAAGCACATCTTTATCACCTGGAATCCTCATCGGTCTCCTCCTGGTGGTGATTATATCCTTTCTTGTTGGCGCCTTTTTTAATACTAATCTTTTTTTCCTTTTCTTGTTATCTGACCAGGGGGTCAGTTTTAGTATATAGGCAGCCCCCTAATTCAGGGATTGATTATCCATATAGTTAGCGCTACCTAAACTGTGTTTTTATCTGTAGTATATTTATATTACAACAGTTTATACTGTATTTGTGGTCAATTTATACACTGGCGACACGTTTTATTGAAGCACGGCTAGCACCGCAAGCCGGGGGATGCCCCGGCGTGCTAGCCGCACTCCCTCAGCGTGCCGCGCATCACCGATGCGCGGTCACGCGTCATCGGGTGCCTGCGCCCCCTGCACGCGCGTCCAGGGCTCCCCGAGCGAGCCCTGGTGTCCCGCAATGTGGGGGACGGCGGCAGGGGGTTCCGGGGGACCCGGCGGACCCGGCAGCGGGAGGAAGAAAGCCCCGATCGGAGGGCGCTCCTCCGCTGCTTCGGCGCGCGCCCGGCACCCTCCGGCGCGCGCCAGGTTACTGCTGCGGCCGAGAACGGGCAAATGCTCGAATAAACTCAGCCGCAGCAGTATTTTTTGTGCAGCAGTATACACTTTTGGTATATTGCAATTCATCTTACAACGGAATATACAGTACCGTATATGATGTGTATTTATTATGATATAACAACAGTATATTTATATAGTACAGTATATTTATATTACAACAGTACTGTATACAGTACTGTATATTTTGTCTATTTATATTTATAGTACAGCAGTATACATTTTTTGTATATTTATATTTACTGTATATTATAACATTACATGTATAGTATACAGTATACATTTTATATTGCTGCATATTAATAAAACAATATAATTTCTTTGCATTGTAGGGAGACTACTCTTCTGGTGGACAGAATAAGTGAGGAGAATGATGAGAGGAGTGCATTAAGGGTTAAAAACACTCTGCAGGAAAAGCACAATCTGACTGTATCCGAGAGCAGCATAAAGAAGATGAGACGCATAATTGGATGGAAATATGGGCGTGTGAGGTTAGTACTGGACAGTACAGGAGGTACTGTAAAGTAAAAGTGTTGTTTTGCAAACTGTACTGCGCTGTGACGCAAAATTTTTTATTCATTGTCATTACAGAGCGTACCCCATGATACGGGACGCAAACACAATCAAAAGAGTGCTCCAGGCCCAGGCATGGATCGACAGCGGTGAGACTTTCCAGGATTGCATCTTCACTGATGAGTCTACTGTGTCGCTGGAGAGATTTGCAAGATTTGCGTTCTACAAAAAAGGCCGCATATCTTTGAAGCCGCGGCCAAAACACCCCGTGAAGCTGCATGTGTGGGGTGCCATCTCTAGGCGTGGACCGGGAGGCATTGTCATCTTTGAAGGTACAATTTCTCAAATATAATGCCGCCTAATGCACTGTACTTGACTAGTGTTGCCTTACCGTATGCACTGTACTGTACTATTGAGCACTTTTCTTTTCTTGCTATAGGAATCATGAATAAAGCTTTCTTCCAAGACAACATTGTGCCCGCGATAGTGCGATACATCAGACGCGACTTTCCCAATGGTCACCGCTTCTACCAGGACAACGATCCCAAGCACACCGCGTCGACGGCGCATATCCTTGAGCGCGGCATCAACTGGGTGAAGACGCCAGCGGAGTAAGTGCAGTAGACCGTGTCCCATTTTTGTTCCTCACTGTTTTTAGCTCTTAAACCAATTGTCCTTTCTTTCCAATCACAGATCGCCAGACTTCAATCCGATCGAAATGGTCTGGCATCAGCTGAAGGAACATATCCGTAAAGTGGCGAAACCCTCCAAAAAGGACGAGTTGTTCAAAGCCATACTGAGTTTTTGGAATGATGTACTCACCGTGGAACGATGCAATAAATATATAGACCATATTGCCACAGTGTTGCCCATTGTCATCGCGCGCAATGGGCAAGCATCAGGAAAGTAGTAGTGTGCTGTAGTATTGTAAGCACAGTATGATACAGGTAAGTATGGCACAGATTTTTTCTTTTCAGAGACAGCAGCAGCAGCCATAAGGTTACAGTACATAGCCATGGCACCAGCGGTTACAGTACAGTACTAGTCAGAGTATACAGTAGTTCCAGTATACAGTAGTTTGACAGTACTACAGTAACTGCCTACTAACTGCTCCATTTTTTTCTTTACAGAGAAAGCTGCACCAGCCACCTACAGTAGTTCTGCCATAATATAGTACAGTATGCACATACAGTACTCTGCAGTACAGTAACTGAACTAAGTTTTTTTTTCTTGTCGTTCCAGGAAAAAGGGTGCCCAAGGGGGAGGGGGGCGTTGTGTCCCGTCAAATCTGCTTGTGCAGTCAAATGTACAGTATATAAACAGCAGTAATGATGTACACAAAACCTCTCCTCTCTCAATGAACTACTGTACCGCAGACACAATGAGGATACTGTTATGAAGGAAAAAAGAACAGGACGGGTTATTTAACATTATACTGTACAATATTTATACTGTATATTTATATATTTTTATTCTAAAGGTATTCGAGAATGTACTGTATGAGGACGTGGTGACTTTCAACCTGCTCAGACCCAAAGAACGGATTATTTCACATTACTGTATATACTGTATATTTTTATTCCAAAGGTATTAGAGAATGTACTGTATTTAATTTAGAAGAAGTGAATCTTTTTCCAAAGCAGGCAGGCCTCAGGCCTCTAAGTGTTTGGTTGTTGGAGGGGGATGGCGGGATCAGACGCTGGCCTCCTGCTGAATCTTGTTACAGCAGCCCGCCCAGGGGCAGATTAACAACACAATGATTAGATTAGGGTTGAATGAGCCAGCCCATTGACGCTTGGCCAGGGAAGGATTTAAAACTCTAAGGGAGGGGATGGGGTGGCGTGACGAATCTGCTGTTGATAATCATCTAATCCGCTCGAATCTGCTGTTTGGAAAGCACCAACTACCGCGAGGAGAGAACGCCAGTGTGGAGGGAGGCTCACGCTGCCTAGCGTGCACAGCTGTTCCTTTTGGCCCAAAACTCGGCGCAACAGCGGTGGGAGCTGCACAAATCCACTGTGTTAAACCTGCCAAGCTGCGAGGCAAACGAGGACCCAGAGAGCCACACACAGTCTGGCGTGCTGCAACCATCTCCCTGGCCCTGATCCCGATGCGGTAGCAGTGGTAGCTGGAAAGAGAGAGGGGATACTCTCAGATATATCAACTGCTTGTATATATCTTTCATCCGGTGAGTGGGCACTCCACCTAGTGCAGCTGTTACACGGTCCCATATTAATTGTCCTTAATTGTTACCCATTGTAATTTTCATTTGTATATGTTTTGTATGTCCAGTGTTTTAATTATTTTATTAAATGTTGTTATTTTCAATTCACCCTTGATCTCAGCTGATATATAATTAGTATTATTATATGTTGTTTGTTATAACAGTATTACACTATGTTTTGTGTTTTTTTATTTTTCTTTTAAGCACATCTTTATCACCTGGAATCCTCATCGGTCTCCTCCTGGTGGTGATTATATCCTTTCTTGTTGGCGCCTTTTTTAATACTAATCTTTTTTTTCCTTTTCTTGTTATCTGACCAGGGGGTCAGTTTTAGTATATAGGCAGCCCCCTAATTCAGGGATTTATTATCCATATAGTTAGCGCTACCTAAACTGTGTTTTTATATAGGGGAGTAGGCTCCAAACATCGGGACACCCGCCCTCTGCATAGCTGCAGACAAATCTGGCCAGGTCGCTGCCCAATAAAATGTCAGTATCGAAACCTGAGATAACCACCCCATCATGAAATCCCTGACCCACATCACTGGGCTCCAACCTTATCATGGCTACTCGGTGTGCCTTAACAAAGCAGAACCTCCCGTCAGGATCTTGGGGACTGGAATCTGGGTTGTCTGAGGGACATTCTGGACTGCCTGGTGCTGCTCCATCATCAGAGCCATACCCACACAGGTGATTGGACATATGCTGCTGGGGTATGTGACACCGGTATGGGGGGGAACTGCTCTGGGAGCAGTAGGGCAATCAACCCTGAGGGGGCCCGGCTGATCCATAGAACCGGCACTCATGGATAAACTCGGTGCACCAAGATCTGGAACCATGAGGGTTTGGAGCACTTATCAAAGGAGATACTTTGGACCTTAAAGCTTCTATGGGCCAGGGTGCTCTTTGTCCAGGAACTAGAGCAGTCATCTGTGGTTGTCAAGGGGAGCAGGCCACCAGGAATTTATCTACCGTCTGAGTGGCCTGTCAGGACATGACTGGCTTGCAGTCTGTGAACCACTCTAACACCTTAGGGATGCATTTAAGAAAACATTGCTCCTTTATGATCAAGTACAGGAGGCCCTTAAAAGTGGCCAACTTATGCCCAGCTATCCACGGCTTGTTGTGGGGTTATCGGGATACAAATTCTACATGTGAGACCTTTCACCGCTTGTTCAATGCCTGAACTGGGTCCGGTAGGTCTCGGGGGTTATTTTGTACCTGATAAAGAGGAGTTCCTTCTCTACCGGGTAGTCGCAGGTATGCTTCAGCAGCTTTTTCACTCAGTTGGTTGGTAGAGGTACTTTGCCCAATCTTTCTCCGGAAGTTGATGCAAGAAGATAGTGCTCAAAGGCCCTCAATTATTTATCGATGTCGTCCTTGTCCTCATTGAAAAGTCTTGGAACTCAAATCGGCATGAAGTTCCGGACACTAATGCTGTATCTCTTCCTGAGATGCCAAAATCCCTTGACCGGGACAAAGTACTAAACGTCCTGGTACTCTTTTCGGCACGTTGTTCCATCCGTGACCGCTACGTTCTCTTTTCAGAACTTCGCCCCGAAAAGTTGGACAGAAAATATCTTGCCTTGAAATTGCTGAACACGGATCGCGTCTATTTCTCCAAGAGCATCTTTTGGTGAATTCAAATTTCTCCGCTGCTGTTTTGGAGCTTAGAATCTCTGTGAATCTGAGGTCCGGATTGGCTGTTGGGTTTCTTATAGTATTTCAGATTCATTCATGAAATACTACAGCAAATCCGAGTCTGGAAACTTTACAACCAGCAAATCAGAGGGCTGCCAGTCCTACTAAGCCAGGCAAGCAATACTTCTGAATGTAATGAGGGCATGCGCGAGTTTGCCACCTTAGCCACTTGTTATTCAGAAGCCACCCACTGGGTTAGGTGTCTCCAATCTGGGAAGGCAAATGCTAATCGCGATGGCCGGCAGTGTTTCCTGGACGTGTGTTCTCCACCTAACCATTCTGCCCAAATGGCTTTAACACCTCTGGCAGCATCTGTGACTTTGAAGTACGGACCTAGGGAAGAGTCAGAGGCACAACACCTTGGTAGCCCACTAGCCCCCCTCCGAGGACCGTCTCTGAAAGTCCCAACTTATAAGTATAATGCATTTACAAACATCTCAGTTTAAAAATATATACTTTTATACTTTTTACCTTGTTTGAGTCTTTTGGGCTATGAGGGTGTGTGGATCGGGCTTAGGTCTCACCCCTGCGACAGGTCCCGGGACAACACGGTGACACACATCCCACCGATGGACATACGCGCAAGTGCCGCACTACCATTGTCAGACACGGGGATACCGCAAAGATCGGGCATAGGTCCCGCCCCCACGACGGGTCCAGCAACAACACAAGTGACGCGGCACATGCAGAAGTAAATACGCGCAAGCGCCGCACTACCACTATCAAGCAAGGGGACACCACAAGGACCAGGCCTAGGCTCCGCCCCCGTGACTCATCCCGTGACGACACTGGTGACGCGCCTCGCACGAATGGAACTACGTGCAGGCGTCGCGCTACCATGGCCACGTGAAGGGTTACATCTCACACTCAACACTGACACAGGCTGATGACCGAGTGGGCGGATGACGACCTTGTGGGCGGATTACTGTACGCTCATCTCTCGCAGCCTTGTGCAACCCTGCTGATTGGCTTACAGCTCTTTATATGCTCACCGATCCCGGCTCCAAATCGGCTGAGCATAATAATAATAATTTTGTGATGTAGTGCTTACCCCAAGCATCCTGTTACCTTTTCTTGTTACCTAGTGCATTCTACTACCTGTCTTGTTTTCTTAGTACAGCTGCGGCCGCCTTTATCCTAGTGCGGCCATAGCGGCGCAACTCTGATAACCACGGGCAGATGCAGTATGTTTTTTTTTTCCGGAAAATGTTGCGTTATTTTAGCGCTCGTAATATTAGCATTTTATTAGCGCTGTCTGCAATACTGCAATACCGTCTAAAAACTCAGGGGGCGTTCGCGAGCTGTTGTCTTCAAAGTCTAATACTTTAGCAGTTCAACCTACAGTACGTCAGTACACAGTCTGCGTGTGCGAGTGCAGTAATTGTAAATTTGCATAGTTATACATGCATGTGCAGTGCTGTATGTCTCATTTGAACATTGTTGAAACGCATAGGCGTGAACGCTAACAGTATCACATTTCGGCATATACAGCGCTCTCCCCACGCTCACCCCCGCACACACACAGGCTAATTTACTGCACTGCAGTATTTCAACTTCTTATCTTATCTACAGTACAGTACACCTCTCCCACACCATTCCTTTGAATGTGTGTCTTTCTGGTTTCAATCACATTCCTGCTTGATAGCTGATGATTACTGCGCATGCGTCTATAACTTCACCACTGCTTGCTTGAAAAGTTCAAGAGTGAGTGACCAAAAAAAATATATATTTTTTTTCTCGTCATTTTTTATTTTTATTTTCTCCACAAGCCTGCCTAAACCATCTTGATATTATGATATTCAATCTGTGCTGTAGCTTTTGACTTCGACACTGTGCGTTTGACTGCACATGGTTGATTTGTGTGCTTTTTATGTATTTGGGGGTGTGAGATCAAATTATTATGATGACCAGTCTGTTGAAAATATGTCATGTCTTTGAACTACAGTACAGATAATCCTTCATGCAGCTGCTCCCTGTACCCCCCTCCCCCACGCACACACACAAGGCTCGCTCAAGGATTTGAACCTCTTATTGACACATCTCCCGAACCATTCCGTTTCTAAAGCTTGTCATTGTGCTTTTAATCGTCCCTAGGTGAGCATCACCTCTCTGCGCCTGTGTGTAATCCTCTTTGGGATGGGAGCTACATAGCTGATGATTACTACGCATGCGTCTATAACTTCACCACTGCTTGCTTGCGAAGTTCAAGAGTGAGTGACCAAAAAAAATATATATTTTTTTTTTCTCGTCATTTTTTATTTTTATTTTCTCCACAAGCCTGTCTAAACCATCTTCATATTACGATATTCAATCTGTGCTGTAGCTTTTGACTACGAAACTGTGCGTTTGACTGCACATGGTTGATTTGTGTGCTTTGTATGTATTTGGGGGTGTGGGGATCAAATTATTATTATGACCTGTCTGTTGAAAATATGTCATGTATTTGAACTACTGTTGGCTTTGAGTCACCTCTCTGTAATCCTCTTTTGGAAGGGAGCTAGCTGATGATTACTGCGCATGACTCACCCATCCACCCCCCCAACCCTTTGAGGCTTTGTTTACGGTAAATTCCCTTCTCGAATTTGATATGTAAATCTGATTTGCACAGCACTGTGAAATTGAGAGTTAAAAAAAATAATAATCTGATTCATGTTTTTGATGCAGTAAGTTACCACTTTTTGTCATTCTTTCTTTTTCTTTGGTGTAGGGGGGGGGGTCAATGATTATGATTATCATGAATGTAAAGAAATATTTATTTTATTTTATCAGGAACAAAAAATACAAATATACAAATAATCATGAATAATACAAAATGCAGTCTTTATTCAGTTCTTCTGTCAGTTGAAAATTGAGGGCCGGTGGATAATCATGAATAATGCACATTGATAATAATATTAATTAATAATGTATAATATATAATAATATATATAATAATATAAATTTTTCCGTCTTTATCTTCTTCCTCATTCTGTGTACAGTAGTTCATTGAGAGAGGGGAGGTTTTGTGTAAATCATGACTGCAGTTTAGATACACTTAACTGTACACACAGTTCACAAACTTTACACATGATACCCCCCCCTCTCCCCCAGTCCATCCTTTTTTTCTGAAAAGACAAGAAAATAAAAAATTAGTGCAATTATGTGCATACTGTATTATGGCATTGTGTACTGTATAGTACTGTCAAACTAGTCTATACTGGAATTACTGTATACTGTAACTTCTGTTAAATACTTTGCAACCAGATGGCTAGTGCTGCTCTCTCAGGAAAGAAAAAAATTGTGCAGTTAGGTGCATATTATGGCATTGTGTACTGTATAGCTACTCCATATTGGACTACAGTATCCAGTTAGTACTGCCAAACTAGTCTATACTGGAACTACTGTATACTGTGACTACTGTTAAATACTTTGTAACCAGATGGCTGGTGCTGCTCTCTCAGGAAAGAACAAATCTGTGCCATACTTACCTGTATCATGCAGTACTGTACTTGGTGTGCCTGTACTTACCATACTACAGTACAGTACTAACCATACTACCTTCCTGATGCTTGCCCATTACGCGCGATCACAATGGGCAACACAGTCGCAATATCGTCAATATATTTATTGCATCGTTCCACGGTGAGCACATCGTTCCAAAATCTCATTATGCCTTGCACCAACTCATCCTTTTTGGAGGGTTTCACGACTTTTCGGATATGGTCCTTCAGCTGATGCCAGACCATTTCGATAGGATTGAAGTCTGGCGATCAGTCATTGGCCTGGTCCCAGATATTTTTTTATCCTCTGCCACTCCCACTATAAGGTATGTGGTAGTATAGTGTGCCGATCTGGTCACAACCCCAGAAATATTTTGGGGAGTAATGTTTACTATATTTATTAACTTTGGCTGGTGTCTGGTACCACCTATACAGCATCTTATAACTAAAGATGTAGCCGGACCTATTGTTGAGTACTCAGCCAGAAAACCGCAGTTCAAAACTACCTGTCCACTGCCTGCTCATGGAATCCCCACAACCAGACTAATTGCCTGTCAGAATTAACACAGCAGGTTCCCTGTTTATGAATGGGACTCCCGCTTTGTTACTGTAATCCTACCGGGCTAACCAGTCTGGAAGTGCTGCACAGTTAAAGTAGACAGAAGCGGTCCCACTCCCAGTGCATCTCAAACATATAGGTTTAATAACATATGTAGCCCTGTTTCCCCCTGAACACAGAAAGCTACCGGTGCTGCCCCTTTACCTGTTGGCTCCCTGGAGCCTAAGCCTCCGCCACGGAGAGCCTGAGGTGAGATACTTACAATCCGGTGTAGCGCCTCCACCCGCGAGGGATCCCAACGTAGTGGGAGAAATCCCTCACAGGACCCAACAACATAAATCACAACCACACAGTATAAAATATAACCACCTTTTACTTAACACACGTCACTATATCACTCTAATGATGGCATAACTCTATATGACTAATAATACAACTGCCCACGCACCATGCAAGGCGTAACCCTCCACTGTGTACCCTACACCGTGTCCACAGTTCTGTGTGAGGCTTTTGGGCACTTTACCCTGGTTGTGTCCACAATACAACCCCCCCACCATGACCCTGGTCCTCTGGTCAGCACTGCCACTATGTGTATGTACTCTGGTTGGTGCACTTTACAACGATACCACCCGGGCACGCCGATAACTTCGCAAAGGATCCGCTGATCCACGATCCCCTCCGCAATGACCTGGACTCCGCTGGGGTTGTTGTCCATTAGGGGTGGTCCCACCCTGAAGACAGTCACTCTCTCTCTGCCAGATTAGGCCTGGTCCTAGACCTCTCTTGTCAGGATACTCAGCATCCGCTATGTCCCTCACTCTATACAATACTAATGGGGCAGGATCCCTATCTAAAGGCCTGTCCCTAAAGCAGCCACAAGCTAAGGTAATGACTCCGGGCCTAGCTGGGGCTTAGGGGAATTGTGGCCTAGTGCAGAGACTACTTGCCTCCCTGCACATACACGTCCTTCCCCTATCCTCTCCTGGCATCTACTGACTCACTTCCTGTGCCAGCACGCAAATTTTATCTCCTACTGCAAGAGATCTGGCTGCCTATTGGCTCCCTGGCGTCACCTGGCTTCTTGCCCTGGACCACTATGGGGCTTGTAGGCCCCGCGGAGCGTATCTCTATGGGTCGCTGCGTGCGCATAATCCACTGTTCATGCGCAACTTAGTAATGGCCACCGTGGGTCCCCCTGCACTCACTGCGCATGTGTGAACCTTGCGCAATATGGCGGCACCCTGTGCACTCGTTCCCAGTGATGCAGCCACCCCCGAACTCCCCGACACACAGCAGGGGTCCCTGCTCTCAGCGGAGGTAAGGGGGAGGGAAACGGAGGACCTGGCTACACATAGAATTGAAGCAGGGGGTTTCCGGACATGAACCGCATTAATTTCAGCCTCGGGGACCACCTGCTTTCCAAGTTACAGACCTGCCATTGATTGTGCCCTGCCACTGCATCTTGAGAAGGGACTTAAAATAAAAAATGTACCTTCTTTTGGATAGGATAGACCAAATGGCGAGGCATACCATTGGTGTTTGTTCGGTTATTGATACAGAGAAGCAGGAGAGAGCACAACATCTGGTTGAAATCCCTTCTCCCCTCCCACGTGCCTTCATGCAATACCCAGATGGTAGGAAGCAAATGCAACAACTCATACAGCAATGATGACTTTGTGGTTTTGAGCCCCTTGCTACAGGGTCTAACCTACAGGAAACTGACACCCCAGAGCTGTTATCTCAGCCTGTTTAAGGAAGATGAATGCTGCACTCCCCAACAAAGAAAGTAATGATAAATACCAGTGCTCCTGGTTCAGGAATCTCTGGGTGGTATTCCAAGTGAAATAGGAAGGAAGAGCCTGGGCACTACGGATTTCTGCTTGTGAAAAAAGATTTATTTAGCCAGTATGATGACGTTTCGGCCCTTATGGCCTTTCTCAAATGCTAATGACATGATAAAAAACCACCATAACACAGTGTCTTATATAGACCCTCCCACATGTGTCCACAATTGTCCGTGATTGTCCTCCATTGAAATATGCTTGTCTTCTTGCTGGTCCTGCGACATCTGTGATGACGTCATCATACTGGCTAAATAAATCTTTTTTCACAAACAGAAATCCGTAGTGCCCAGGCTCTTTCTTCCTACCTCAGCCTGTTTGCCATACACTTGCGGCAACACGGAAGCAGAGACACACTGGTATCATTGTCCATGGGGATCCGGTAGATGACTTTTCGCTTTCAATACTACAGAGGAAACTTTGCAAAGCTATATTTCACAGAGGACAGCCAAATAGATTTTCCCAGCTAATCTTCCAACACCATGTCACTTTTTACATTATGCCGAGTTGGCTAGACATGTGAACTTTGATGGCTCCGAAAGTAAAAATGCTATTCTTAACAATTTGAGGAAAGCTATTTTAGATGAACTTGGGAAGCAGTATTAATGCACTACTGCAGAATTCAAGATCGTGAAAGACACACTCAATGAACTTTAATGGGATCAGAGGACTGTGGGACACAGAAATCAGTGAATTAAACTGATAACTAAAAAAAATATTTTTTATTCAATACATTTATTAAAAATGTAATGGTTTCATCAGTCTGTTTCAGTTACTGATTACACCAGCCCACATCATCAGATGCTGTAAAAGTAAATTAGTGTTGTATTTCATGTTCTTGAATTCTGCATTATTGTATTTATACTGCTTCCCAAGTTAATCTACAATATTTCTGCTTTCAATGTTCAGTATAGCCTTCTTACCACAGGAGTCATCAAAGTTCACATTTTGGCTCACACTGCATAATATTGAAAAGGAACATTGATGTTGCTGTCCCTTACAGCATGTAGCATATATTTATATAGTTTCTCTGGGTATTATGGAAAGAGGGGTGACATCTACAGTATCGTCACAGACTGTGATACAGAAGTGTTTACGCCTCCGTGGTTCAGGTGCTGCAGGTGTGAATTTGGCAAACAGGCACGGTAACTGCAACAGGATGCTACAGTACGTTCTTGCAGGTCATCATTCTCAGTTGCATTGGGGATCATAGGCTTAATTTAATAATTTCTTTATGAGAAGGCACACTTTGCTCTGGATGTACTGTATGAGATTCACAGTATTTCTTGGAGGCACATGGGGGTGAGAAGAGACTTCCTTCAGATGTTGTGGTCTCTCTTTCAGCAATCTATCCATAAGCCAATTAGAGGCTATCCACGTGCCTTGCCATATGGTCCATCCTCTGTAACAGGTTCAACAACTGCAGTTATTCCTCTCATGTGCTTTTCTCACAGTATGTAGTATATAGTATGCATCTGTACTTTTTTTTAAAATTTTTTATACATATTATGTTTTACATGCATGATATTCAAGTGTCTGAGTCCACCATCAGACTAATGAGACACGGTTTGGGCAAGACGTTAGTATGTTTGAGGTAAAGTGCTATGCACATGTTTGTTTATGCACGTCAAGTGAAATACATGAACATTGTTCCATATTTCCATTCTAACAACTTTTTTTATTATTATTGTTGCAGTGCAAAATATCATGATAAGGGATGTTAAGATTAAAAGAGTTGACCAATCACGTGCATGAATTGAGATTTGAGACTTGTTTGAGGATGTCATATTTTCTGATGGAACAGTCGAACTGGAATGATTGTTCTAGGGAAAAAAAGTTTATCCCTGAAACCTCGACCTAAGCATCCACTCAAGGTTCAAAAGTGGGGAAAATTTCTAGAATTGGACCAGGACCTATAGTACTATTTGAAGGTAAACACACTTTGGTTTCAGTGTTGTAAACAGCAACTGTATATTAACATGACCCTGTATCTTTTCACTTTGCCCATCAACTAAAACACTGACATTTTTATTGTATCTCCAGGCATTGTATCATGGATACAGCCTACCTCCAGGAGGTCCTGATTGCTCAGGTAGCAGCACCACACATTTCAGAATACTTCTCACGATGTGCTGACCACAAACAAGGCGTGACCGCTGGGCCGAGGTGGGGATGGATATAAACACCCCCCACAGCAGCATGGGTGCGTCTGGAGTGTAGGTTGGTCAAGGTAGCCGGGTCTGGGTTGGAGTGGTATGGATAGTCAATATATTTGCCGGGGTCTGGGTTGGAGAGGTACGGTTTGTTGCAGGTACTATTAGCCAGTGTACGGCTTGGAGAGAGGAAAAAAGTCATTGTTGTGGGTGCCAAGGTCAGGGTTTGAGAGGTGCAGATTGTCGTACCTAGCCGGGGTCAGGAGTACAGAAGAGCGGAGTCCAAAACAAGCTGGGTCAAGAACAGAGAGCTGCGAACAAGAGGACAAGACAAGACTGCAAGGCTAGGAAGCAATGAACACAACGGAACATTGGATTATGCTCAGCCAATGTGCCAGTGGCACAGCTGAGCATATATAGGAAAGAGCAACCAATGAGAAGAAGGTTATGTGGAGGTGTGTCAGAAGTGGTGACAACCATTGGCCGCTCCGCTGTGCAGGACAGGTGTGGGGAGGCACCCAAGTGAATTGCAGAGGGCTCGTCTCCTGCACATGCTGGTCGCGTGGTGCATGTGTTCGTTGCGCCCTGCTGATGGTGCAGCGTGAGCGGAGTCCAGAGGCGGGCCAGAGAGGGATGTGTGCGGGTGCCCAGAGTGGTGAACAGCCGAAAGCTGGTGAGCAGCGAAAGCCCAAGCGGTAGGGGAAGCGAGAGGAGCGGGACCCCTGGCAGCGGAGGAAGGTAAGCGGGGAGCACGCAGAGGGTGACATGACCCCCCAATCTTTACAGTACCTCCCCCCTTCAGGAGCAACCTCTGGCCGTCACCAGGCAGGCTTGAGAGGATATTTCAGTTGAAAAGCCTGTACGAGTCTGGGAGCGTGAAGATGGTGGTGAGGGACCCAGGAGTGTTCCTCCAGTCCAAAACACTTCCAGTGGACCAGATACTGTATAGACCCTCTAGAGATCCTGGAATCCATGATGGACTGAACTTCGTATTCCTGTTGCCCCTGTACGAGAAGGGAGCTGGAGACGAGGAAGAATCAGGAAAACGAGAGCTCTGGAAAGCAGGTTTCAGTAGAGAGACGTGAAAGACAGAGGGGATTCTCTTTGACAAATGAAGACGTAGGCGATATGCCACCAGATTGACCTTCTCTATTACGGAATAGGGTCCAAGGAACCTAGGTGCCAGTTTGAGCATGGGTACCTTGAGGCGTATGTTTTTTGATGATAACCACACCTTATCTCCTGGTATCTCCTGGACTAAATTCCTTGATCTTGCACAGGTGACAGTCTGCCTGGAGTTTCTGTCTAGCCGTTGCGGTCCTAAGATTTTCCTGAATCCCTTTCCATGAATCCTGTAGAAGTCAAATTCTGTTATCCGCAGCAGGTATTTGTAAGGAATCAGGGAACATGTCCTTTGCGGTGTGTTCCCTCCTTACCTGCTGCTGCCGCGGCCACTGTTCCTGCCCATGCGTGCTCCCCCGCTCTCATTACAGAGTGCGCACACCCACAGCTCTTCTAAGCTGCTGCACGGAACCTGGTCCCACCTCCCGCATGTGTCGCGCATCTCTCCCGCGCGGCGCTCACACACGATGACATGTGACGATCCCCTGCTGCGTGGCAAGTCTCTCTTTCCTGCCTTGTTGCCTGCAGCCTATCCCAGCTCCGCTGGGGCCACACCTCCGCTATGCCCCCTGTAGCCATTGGCCTGTCCAGCCTTGAAATACTTCCTGCTTCCTCCTTGCTTTGCTCAGCATAATCCTATGTAGCCTCGTGAAGCTCACTTCGTTTGTGCAGTGTTCTCTCCTTTGCAGTTAACCTCTTGTGTACCGACTTGGCTTGTTTGTGGACCCTTCTGGATTTTGGACTTTGGTATACCCTCTACTATGGCGATCTCTCCTACCCTTGAACATGGCATACGGACTCAGACTACGCTGCTTCTCCAATCCCAGACCACGGCTTACGGACCCCTACTATCCTGTCTTCTCCAATCTCGGAACTCGGCAAGTATACCGCATCTCCTACACTCTCCAACCCAGACCTGGCTACGCTAAACTATCCGCCTTCCAGGCACGCCTCCGCTGCTGCGGCTGTGTGGTGTTATACCTTCCCACCTCAGTGCAGGGGTCTTGTCTTGTTTGTGGGCAGCGGGAGCGTTTCAGTATGCTGAGCCCAACAAACATAGACCCCCCTGTGGTGGGACCAGCTCTGGCCTCCATTTCTGAACATTTCCAATCTTTGAGCAACAAAATCACCTCCTTGGCCCAGAGAATTGACACTATTTTGCTCCATCAGTCGCAGTCTCGCATTCTCAGACTTTCGACCTTGTCCTTTCCTAGGCAGAAGGCCAATGTACTTCTGGAACCACATCTCCCCACTCCCAATTGCTATGCTGGTGACCCACATGGGTGTCGTGGATTCTTAAACCAATGTGATATTCAATTTGAATTAACTCCTCGTTTCTCTTCTGACAGAGCTAAAGGGGCTTATATTATTGCACTCTTGACTGGCGATGCATTGTCTTGGGCTTCTCCCATCTGGGAACTGAGACTCGAACTTACACAAGATTTCGCTAAGTTCAAGAAAGAATTCAAGCAGGTGTTTGATACCCCTGGACGTAAAGTTACTGCTGCAACTTCTTTTTTTCATATTTCCCAGGGCCACAGATCTGTTGCTAAGTATGCCCTGGAGTTCCGGACCATTGCGGCAGAGACTGGCTGGAACGATGTAGCTTTATCTGCAGCCTTCAGGCAAGGACTTTTAGAGACTCTGAAGAATGAGTTAGCGGCCCAAGAGAGACCTTTCGCATTAGAAGACCTGATTGCCGTATGTATTCAGGAGGATCAACACCTTCAGGAAAAGCGGCTTGAACGCCATCATGTTCGCTCTCTCACTCCTATGCCTTCTATTCGCAGTCCTACTCCCACCATTCTCCCAGCTCTTGAGGCCCCAGAACCCATGCAGTTAGGAAGTCATCAACTCTCCTATTCTTAGAAACAACGTCGGAAGAAGGAGGGCTTGTGTTTCTACTGCGGTCTACCTGGACATCTGGTGCGCCGCTGTCCTACAGAGCCGGGAAATGCCAACAACCAATGAGGTATGGGGGAATCTCATTGAGTACTATTTCTTCTTCTCCCACTAATAAGGGAAGACTACCTAAAAGGATTATGCTTCCGATCTTCCTCGAGGATCCTGACTTCCATGTATCCACGTCCGCTTTTGTCGATTCCGGGTCTGGGGGAAACTTTGTGGACCAGGATTTTGCCAACAAGCACAACATCCCTATGATACATAAGTCCGTACCTGTCGGTCACAAGGCCATTGATGGAATACCTCTCCAGCCAGCCTTCATTACTTTGGAGACAGTTCTTCTTTCCCTCTCCTCGAAGGATGGTCATAAAGAGAAAATTTCCTTGGATGTAATACACTCCCCTGTGGTACAGGTAATCCTGGATCTACCTTGGCTCCAACGCCACAATCTCCGGATAGACTGGACTGATATCAAGCATATACAGTGGGGTCCTGTCGCTAAGAATCCTTCTACGCCCCCATACAAGTTGTTGCCGGCCTAGTGACCACCAAACCTGCTAACCCTTCTCTGCCTGTAATATATTCAGAGTTTATTGAAGTATTTGATAAGGTTCACTCTGAGGTTCCGCACCCTCGTCGTCCCTTTGACTGCCCTATTGATCTTTTGCCCGGTGCCATCCTTCCCAAAGCTAGGTCTTATCCATTATCACTCCCGGAGACCATGCCCGATTATATTCAAGAGAATTTAAATAAGGGCTTTATAAGAAAGTCCACTTCCCCTGCCGGCGCAAGGTTCTTTTTCGTTAAGAAGAAGAATGGGTCACTTCGCCCGTGTATTGATGACAGAGGTTTGAACAAGATTACTCTGAAGAACCGCTACCCTTTGCCCCTTATTTCCGAACTGTTTGACCGCTTACAAGGTGCTACCATTTTTTCCAAGCTTGACCTCCGTGGGGCTTATAATCTTTTACGTATACGACAAGGACACGAATGGAAGATGGCCTTCAATACACGTGACGGCCATTACGAGTATTTAGTTATGCCCTTTGGACTTTGTAATGCACCTGCGGTTTTCCAGGAGTTCGTGAATTATATCTTTTGCGATGTCCTTAACATGTTCGTCATTGTATACCTTGATGACATTCTCATCTATTCTAAGTCCCTCCCGGAATATATTCAGCACACTAAGTTAGTTCTCTCTCGCCTGTGCGAGAACCATCTCTATGCCAAGATGGAAAAATGTATGTTCCACCAGACCTCTACTTCGTTCCTAGGGTACATTATTTCTGACAACAAAACAAAAGTGACTGGGGCGCTCCTTAAAAATGTAGGTGTGTAGATAAATATAAACACAAAGATTGAATAAATCAGGAAAGATAATATACTGGCCCTTTAGAAGTGCTTGCACAGATCTTCTTATAGCAGCAGGGATACAAAGTGATGGTCAGCGCAAACTGTAAGTCTCCCAATGAAAAGACAATAATACATTGTAGATTAATACAACAATTTAGTATAACAGGGAATAATCCCAAAAAACAGCAGCAATGGGGGGTGGTAGAAGATATAAATAAAGATGCTACTCACACGGCCCTGTGTGAACCCCTTCCCTCAAAGGATTCTTCCGAATCTGACGTGTGAGCCTTCCTCTCAGCTGATTCTTCCAATGCACCCAGTAGGGTATAGTGAGCGAATGGCACCTCTCCTACAGTCCCAGATACAGAGAAGGGGCAGAGCCAAAATTAAGTGACACAGTTTAATACATAATACAAAATCGTACACTCACACTGTAAAAAGCACAAAGCAGCTACTGGTCATTCCGACAGGTCCTCTGCTTCCCGGTAGACCCCCGCGGGGTCCCCTTGTCCTGATGAAGCAATCCCATTTGCGAAACAAGTTGTTCCCTGCCGGCGCTCGTAGTTTTGGACACAGGCAGCCACGTACTTTCGACGAGGTACTCTGGTACCAGTCCCGCAGTCAGATAGAAGACAGGGCTTGGCCCACCTTTGGGGGTCCATGTTAGTAGGGCTGAGCATACTGTAACACTTGTGCTACCCACGAGCAAGACAGGACCCCGGTACTGAGGTGGGGAAGTATAGAACCACACAACCACAGCAGCGGAAGCGTGCCTGGCAGGCAGATTGTCAACCTAGGTGGGTCTGGGTTGGAGAGAGCGGGTTAGTCCAGATACTTGCCAAGGTCTTGGGATGGAGAGGTCAGAATAGTCAAAGTCCGTTAAGCCGTGGTCTGGGATGGAGAGGTCAGAATCGTAGAAGTCCATATAGCCGTGGTCTGGGTTGGAGAGGTACTCAGAGTCGAGGGTAAACTGGGGTCGATGTCCAGAGTGGGTTCAGAATTCAAGCCGGGTCGGTACACGTGGAATCAAAAACTGCAAGAGAGAGCGAGACAGGAGGAAGGCACAACAGACACAGGAGCACAAGGCTACAACAAGTTATGCTCAGCAATGACTTGAAGTGAGAGCAGGGTATTTAACAGGAACAGGATAAATAGCAAAGGAGGTGGAATGGAGGCGTGGCCTCTGCAGAAGCTAGGAAAGGCTGTAGGAGACAAGTGGGCATTAGGAGATCTTGCCACACCGCTGGGGAGCAGTGCACAGCATCACGTGAGCGTGCCGCGCACGAGAGAAGCGCAATGCGTCCTATGGGGCAGAGCTAAGCTCCGTGGCAACATTAGAAGAGCTGCGCATGCGCGCTCACTCTGTAAGCAGAGCGGGGGAGCGCGCAAGTGCTGGTGCCAGAACAGAGGTCTGTGTGGAGACAGGTAAGAAGGGAACACGCCAGAAAAGGACGTGTTCCCCGATTCCTTACACAGGTCCTCGGTCAAAGTGGCTAACAATACCAAATGGTTCACTTTCCAAAATAACTTCTGATTTTTTATCTACACCAGCAATCCATGCCACAGCAAATTCTCCCACTCCAAACTCCCACAGGCCAGACCCAGCTGCTGACAGCCATGTGATCACCTCTAATGCCGGCAGTGTGTGCGAGAGCATTAGTCATGCGTGCGGCCCCACTTAACCCCTGCGTGTCTTGGAAGCCAGGGAGCGCAACCAACAGTGCTACATTAAACCCCAAAACCTAATCCCTCTACTGCAGTGGCCTGTTGCGTGCCCCACACACGGAATGGTGGTGACGCAAGAGGACATATGGCTAAGGACCCCTCTCTGCTCTTCCAGATAACCTGTTCTATGTCCTTATAACTCCGATCCCAGGGAACCGGAAAGGATAGGTAACTAAATGTATCCCTCCCTGGCAAACATTTCAAGAATCAATCAATCAATCATGATCTGCAAGAAGAGTAAGGCTGTGCTTATAGTGCCATCGCTGGCGACAGCGACGCAACGGCGATGGTGACGTCACGCTGCGGTTGCTTGAAGAATCAAATTGACTTGACTTCCAGCGATCGCGACCAAGCCATCGCTCCATCACACCTTTGCGTCACTTCTACTATAAGCGCACGTGACTGCGGCAATACATTTATTTTGCCGCGACGTCACGTCGCCGCCAGCACTATAAGCACAGCCTTAGGAGCGGGAGAGACGGAGGCCAATGGAGTACACTCTTTCGTGGTGACAGGTTATTAGACAAAAGTAGTTAACAATATAACCACCCCCCCACAAAGCCCCATAGATCGTGTTAAATACAGTAAAATTCTCGAATCACACCTTTATTCTTAGGCCGAGCTCACTCCGCTTGCGAGAATGCAAGCTCCATCTGAACCGTGCTTTTGTATCACATGAGATCTGTGCTCACAGTGTTGTGGGCATAGCAGACACGTCATGGTTAATACTAATATACCTCTATTAGAATTAAAATTCTCATGTACCTCTATTAGGAGAGAGAAAGACCAACGATCTACTGTAGTGCCGACGAGTATGTCTCAGGGAGGCGGGATTGGCATGCTCCAGCCTGCAGCAGCCCGCGTGGTCCCCTAAGGCCTCGTCCATGGTGGAAGCAGACGCGCTGGCGCTCCAGAGCTACACCCTCCTCGGCCGTGCTTTTCCTGGCCGGCTAGAAGCACGCGTGTCTGGGGGCGCGGCCCCGACGTCACGGAGCTGGTTCACCCTCATTGGGCAACCGCTCACGTGACGTGTTTCCGAGCAGCAAAATCAATTTTGCTTGCTCGGCAAGCGGCTGAGCGCCGAGCAGGCGTGTCCGCCCACTCACGCTGGCCACGTGCATTTTCGCAACATGTCCAGTGTGAGCGCGTGCGCCTGCTTAGCATCACTCTGGACGAGGCCCAAGGGAAGGAGGCGTCTCAGTGCTTCCCTGTCCCCCCACACCACACATACAATGCACGCGGTTAGCAAATACATTTTGAATGTGATAGTGGGTGAAATGCCTGCATGTTTTGGGGGGGATTGTTCATGGCCAAAGCATGTTATCTCTCGGATGGTGTGTGTCCTTCCCTGCTCCAGCTGGTACGGGGATCTGTTGGCATGTTTCCTCTTGCATGGCTACCATTTCTGAAATTCGTTGAATAAATGATACTGTTGCCTTGATAATATAGAGCGCCCCAACAGGAGGAGGAAGGTTTCACGTGAGCCGCTTTCCTCGCTGGTGGACCAGGCCACTGGGCCATGTTGTCTCCACCACGCTGCCAGCTCCCCTCTCCACCCCAGCCAAACGGTAACCTGAGGGGGAGGGAGAATCGGTAACAAATGTGCGCCCTGGAGCTTTCTATATATCCCCCCCACTACCCCCAGGACCGCATCAGAGCGCACTGCCATTGGCAGCGGGAAGCAGTGAGAGAGCCTGGGAGAACCACCCCTAATAGGAGGATACCCACCAAACCGTGACAGCGCCGGAAGACATGCGCGGCAGAGCAATAAAAAAACAATGTTAAATAATATTAATATGTATTGTAAACGTTTAAATTGCAAATTGGTTTTAAAAAAAATAAACATGAGTTCTATATAAATTTTGTTTTACAGAATAAATATGTAAAGAAATATGTTAAAAAAACAACTATAATGAATTACCCTTGGGCTGGTATTTTGCAACTGATTAAATAGTCTAAAAAAACTAATTAGAATGAGTTGTTTTAATCAGTTCACTCGAGAAATGCATTTTCATATGCCATGGCAATACCGTTGTGATGCTATTCTGGATAGAACAATAGGTTTCTCGAAGTACTGTATGGGAAATTCATTCATCATAGAATAGACAGAGATTGAAAGGGAGAAAAAAAAATGTGTTGCCATGGAAAAGACAGCAAATGTATAAGTGTATAACAATAAAGCACAGCAAGGTCGCACATTCTTTTGCATAATGATCAGACTTTATGACCGTAAAAAAATGAATACAAGTTTCTTATTATTGTAATTTTCAGTAAATACTTGAGTACTAAGAATAAAGATATTGTTTGAGATTATACTATTAATCACTATTGAATTGTTGCAGAGTTTATTATATATTCATGGCAAAAAGGAAATAATAAAAAAAGTAACAAGGCAGATCATACATTAGTTATATACAAAAATATTCAGAAATGATTAGGCTGATCATTTTTTATGCAAGCAGTAATCAAAAGATTTATCATCAGTTTTATGTCATTTTAAAGTGAGGCTATTATAAAATATAAGCGACAGAGAAGCCCAATGCTACATCCAATATGACAAAAATACACAGTAAAATGACTCTAAGAGTCATTTAGTATAATCCTTTGGCCAAAGCATCGTAACCCTGCAAGCCACATCAAGGCCGACCCATTTTGCAGGTCCTAACACTGCCAGATAAAATACTAATATACCTTTATTAGAATTAAAATTCTCATGTTCCTCTATTAGGAGAGAGAAAGACCAACTTTCGATCTACTGTAGTGCCGACGAGTATTCTAAAACAAATCTGGGGCAATCACCAACAAGACCCAGGTACATGCTGGGTACATGCTGCAACATTTCAGTGACATATCTGTAGACAGGCTAATGGCCCATCGGATTAACAGCTGGAGTCCCTGGCAGTGCTAATCCGATGGGCCATTAGTCTCTGCAGAAATGTCACTGAAATGTTGCAGCATGTACCCAGCATGTAACTGGATCTTGTTGGTAATAGCGGCAGATTTGCCAAGGCAAGTTTAAGGCAAGTTTTAGAATACTCGTCGGCGCACCTTTATATCCAGTAGAATGAAAACGACCTGCTGACTTGGGAAATGGGGAGGGGCAAGCTTAAACCCTGTGAAAGAGGAGCCACTAACTTCCAACAACTGAGACCAGCTGAAAATAAGTTAACAAACAACACACAGAAAATATGAACATATTACAGCTCAACACCGTTATGGCACGATCCACTAACGTGGATCCGCTATAACGTGGTCTGAGTGTAGCTCCTGATCTATAAAACTCCTGATCTATAAAACTCTCCATGGGTTTTTTTTTCTATTAACATTCAATTATTTATTAATTTACCCGGCATCTGCAGCTCTCTCCTCTCCCTGCTTCATCAGGATGCTTCCATGTGACCCTTCTCTGACCAATAACAGCCCAACAGTGAATACATTTTATATAATACACTTGCAGGAATCAAACCCATGACCCATCATATGCAAGTAGCGATTCTCTAGCTGCTACACCACAGGGTTTGTGCATTAGATGTTGTGTGTTTATAGACTCCGATTCATCACACCAATCCTGTGGTGTAGCAGCTAGAGAATCGCTACTAGCTTATGAAAGGTCATGGGTTCGATTTCTGCATGTGTATTATATAAAAAGTTTTTACTGTTGGGCTGTTGTTGGTCAGAGAAGTGTCATGTGACCCTCCTCTGATCTCAAAAGTCAAATTGAAAGCCGCACACGTGGACCTAGCCTGATGAAGCAGGGAGAAGAGAGAGCTGCATATGCCAGGTAAGTCCTCACTGACCGTGGTAGCCATTTCATTATGCCTATTATAACACAGTCTCATTATGTGGACCCCGAGCACCAAATTATAGCGGGATTCAGCTGTAATTGCAAAATATCTCTCTCCTAATGATCCAAATGAATTTTATGTTTATTTTTCAGTACAGGTTTTATTTTACAGTACTGTTTGTACTCTCTTCCAAATTTTCTCTTGTAATGACATCTTTTTGTGAAAGTATCACCACAGTAATATTTCCTGAGCAGATCAGCTTGGAGACAAACCCAGAAGAAATACAGATGTAGCAGGCGTTATTGTACCCGCTGACCTTTTTCATGCGCAGCTACTTTGTTCACAATGTTATCTGTTCCCACTGGCATGTGGTGTATTTCCTACTACACCAAGCCAGCAGATATCACCAATGGCTGCTACATCCTACATACATACATATATATAATGTTTTACCGGACATCACACGGTAGTAAAGAAATCCAAAGTGTATTTAAGCAAGTGGCACACAAACCACCGTTTCAGTCCTCACAGAGGGACCTTTCTCAAGGGAGTGCACAGACATAATAATTGTGACAAACATTTATACCTACACCCAATTGTGTCACAAGACAAACATAACAATTATCCGATAAACCCAAGCAATTAAAAATTCACAAAGCCTGCAAATCAGTGCAGCTGTAGGTGCTTGTCCCATAGATATTCACATAGTAAAGGTATCCTCGCCGGGCAGACACTCCAAAAGAAATCTTCCAGTAAGACAGAGGCAGCACTCAGTTGAACATGTAGTATAAAGATTGTATTGAAAATAGAATGCATGCACGCTGTTTCGGTCCTCTAAACAGGACCTTTCTCAAGGCAGTGCAGAGATAAAATGACAAACATTTTAAATGTCCAACACCAATTGCAGCAAACAATTCAAGTGAACCAATCAGTGAAAAGTCCACGAGTCAGCACAGCTGTTCTAGCTCCTATTTTGATTGCAGGCACCATCACGTGGTCTTAGTAAAACTTGATCAGGGAAATAATAGCTGTTCCCCTAGTTGCCGGCTCACGCAGCGTCTGCTGTAGTCATGGAAATGAGTCCACCATCAGTCATACTAATGCGCAGGCGTGGCGCCGTCCCGTAGCCATGGTGACGACTGAGGTTAGTTAGTTAGTGAGATGAGAGCACAGGACGTGAGGGAAGGGGGAAAGAGGAGTGAGGGAATAGGGTAAGAAAAAGTGGTGGCTACGGCAGCAAAGTGGACAGGAGAACGGGATTAGATAGAAAAATAAATCAAACAGTCCTTAAAGTAACAGGGTAATGCGAAGGGATCATATATATACTGTTCATATTACCGCCCCGTCCGGGAGTATTGGCCTGAAGAATTGGCATACATCTTAGGGTGGATAAACTGTGTCTATATGCTCTGAAATGTCTTGCCACTGGTAGAAAATTGAGTTCCTCATCCAAGCTGTTATCTTGGAGCACTTTTATAATCGTGGATCTATGGATTGCCATACTCTCTTTAAACATCCTGCTAGTTTTGACACTCATATGCATATATATATATATATATATATATATATATATATATATGCCATTGTAATTTCCCAGAATCCCTGCTGCAGTGGAATTGCTGTATGCTGGGTGATGATGGGGAAAGGCGGTGGTTGCAGACCTGCCTAAGACATGCAGATGAGCATACACTATATTTGCATTTTGCTTTCCTGTGGAGGGTTTTTGTCACTTTTTTACTCACCATAACTTAACTCGTATTATGTTTAGCCTATCCCATAGCCTCTTCTCTTGCATTCCCAGTAAAATCAACCCACCACTGATGAGACCATCAAGGTCGAAACAGCTGTCTGTGGGTGGTTTTCTGGGTATGCACCTAACCCTGGCTGTGCTCAAAGCTGTGACCATGTGCAACAACTTAAGCCTATAGGAACCATTAAAAATGGTTATTGAGGCAAAAAGTGACACTGTGTGTCTCATTTGCATGTCATTTCCTTCCCAGATCCCTTGCGGCAGTGTAATGTGCTGTATACTGGTATGATGTGAAGGCGAGTTTCAGACCTCCTAAGACAATGCAGATGAGCATACCGCTATAATGTTCATCTATATAATATAATATATTATATTATTTATATATATATACAGGTGAACCCCGTTATAGCACGACCCGTTATAACGCAAAATCGGTTATAACGCAGTTTTCACGTGGCTCCCGTTTAAAAATTTTTTTTTTTTTACATTTTTTTGCACACCGCACACACTGCACACTCTCACTGAACACACTCTCACTGCACACACTATCACTGCACACACTCTCACTGCACACACTCTCACTGCACACTGCACACACTTCCAGCACTCACTGCACACACTCCCAGCACACTGCTCACAGCACACACTCTCACTGCACACTCTCACAGCACACTCTCACAGCACACAGCTCACACAGCACTCACAGCACACAGCACAGCACACAGCACTCACAGCACACTCTCACAGCACTCAGCTCTCACAGCACACAGCACACAGCACGCACAGCACACTCTCACAGCACACAGCACACTCTCACAGCACACAGCACTCACAGCACACTCACAGCACACAGCACTCACAGCACACAGCACTCCCAGCACACTCTCACAGCTCACAGCACACAGCACTCACAGCACACTCTCACAGCACACAGCTCTCAAAGCACACAGCACTCACAGCATACTCTCACAGCACTCACAGCACTCACAGCACACTACTCCAAACCTCCTACTCCCCCTCCCTACCTTTGGTGTCAGCTGCTGAGATCGGAGCGGAGCTGGCATCAGGAGGAGGGGGTGTCGGGAGGAGGGGGGTGAGTGAGGAGCAGGCTGGACTCGGAGGGCCGCGTGGGCTATGCCGCGGTGGACCGGTAGGTGTGGGGGCCTGGGGGGGAGGAAATGGATGCCGGTGGTGGGAGGTAAGGAGCAGGTTGCGGCTGGACTCACCGTTGCTAGGGGACGTGTAGGTCTTCCGGCCACCTCTTCCTTCCTTCCCTCCTTCCCTCCTCACTCCCTCCCTCCCTCTCGATCAGGCATGCAGCGGCCATTTAAAAAAAAATTAGCGCGACCCCGGTTCTAGCGCGGTTGGATCAGGTGGCCCCCGAGGACCGCGCTATAACGGGGTTTAGCTGTATATATGTAAGGAATCCACTACTGGCTTTGACTATTGCCTTGCAGACCTGTGCAGTTGCAGGCTTCCTCTGGCAATCTATGGCACAGGTGCTGCCTCTCATTGCAGCTTCTGCCCTGTGCTACTTCATTGGAGGAATTCTCACACACCCTCCTCCTGTGATTGGATCTCCGCCCTTTATATTCTAGGCGTTGGCTCTGAACCAGCGCCGAGCATAACTATTCCTACCTCTATGTTACTGTCTCTGCCACAAACCACCCCAGGCCTCTCTCCTAGCGTTCTTACCTTCCAAGTTCCTGAGTATCCAGAGGCCTGGTCCTGGACGTCTGTGCTGAAGCATTGTTGCCAGCACTGGTCTGCTGCTATCTCCTTGCAGTGGCCTACCCTGGACGTCTGTGCTGAAGCGTTGATGCCAGCACTGGTGACTGCTGCATTCCCTCCTAGCAGTGGCTACCCTTCCTGTCCTGTGGCCTGCCGCTATTCTCCTGTAGTGGCCTATCCTGGACGCCTGTGCTGAAGCGTTGATGCCAGCACTGGTACTGCTGCATTCCCTCCTAGCAGTGGCTACCCTTCCTGTCCTGCGGCCTGCTGCTATTCTCCTGCAGTGGCCTACCCTCGACGCCTGTGCTGAAGCGTTGATGCCAGCACTGGTAACTGCTGCATTCCCTCCTAGCAGTGGCTACCCTTCCTTTCCTGCGGCCTGCTGCGATCCTCTTGCAGTGGCCTGCCTTGGACTTCTGCGCTGAAGCGTTGGTTCTTCCCGACGCTGCCCTGCGGTGAACTTCGGCCAGCCTGCTGTCTCCTCCTGCTGAGATCGGCGTCATGGGCCGAGGCCGCTCCTCGCGCAGAAGCCACCCCCGCGCTCACGCTCCTAAGCTGAAGCGGGGCACTCCTGATTTCCTATTGCCGAACTCCTGCTTCATTAACGACGATGCTGCCTTCTCCAATCCTGACCCTGCGATGTACGACTATGAACTGCGCACTCCGGATCAGTCTGCGTGGACTAAGGTCGGTGATTATATAACCCCACCTCAGCCCCGCGGTCCGGTCCAGGTTTGTGGCGAGCATCGGCGTAACAATATATATATATATATATATATTGTGGCTACTTTGGGTGTATAAAAGGAGCTTACTGGTTTTCTCTGTTTTGCCTATATAATATAGGCCGCAAGGACATTTAATAAATTATATCACAAACCGTGTTTCACAAATTGAGATCGTTTTTAATGGGAATTTGGTTGCTGTTATGTGGATGGGAAACGAACTGCCAGTTTGTATAAACTGGCAGTTGATATAACCATGGCATTTGCAAGCTCCTAGTTTTCTTGACAACCCTGTATTTGTTGTTGCGTATTTAGGCACTGAATCCGCCTGTGTGAGGATGTCCCTCATGTTGCGCCCTTTGTGGGAACGCATTCGTGGCAGATTTTTGCAGAAATCACCTATCTTCGTATAGTTAGATAGAATGTTCCAGTGCTTATGTACACTGCTTCTGATGAAATGGGAGGCTGTGCTGTAAGTACTGTTGACTTTGATACGTTTATCCATAATCACACTAGTGTAGGGTGTAAGCAAAGTAGTTCTTTCTACTGCACCCTCAATCTCAGTTCACTGGTATCCTCTAGCATAGAACCGTTGGACCATGGCCTGAAATGAATCCTCCGCCTCCATGGGGTCACTTGGGATTCTTTTTACCTATAGTATCTGCGAGTATGGAAGACCTAGTTTAAGTAATACAGGGTGGTGACTTGTGGCCAATAACAGTGTGTTCTTGACATTTGTTTTTTGGAAAATCCTGGTGGTCAGTTTCCGATTATCCTTATAGATCTCCATGTCCAGAAATGTGATATTGGATGAATTATGATTCGACGTAAATCGTATTGTAGATGGAATTTGGTTAAGCTAATCAACAAATTGTAGGAACTCATCTTCTTGTCCCCCCCAGATAAGAAACACATTGTCAATATAGTGTGTATAATACAGAATGTGATGTGCAAATGGGGCGTCATTCAATAGATGTATCTGTTCGTAACTGTCCATGAAGAGGTTGGCATAGGCAGGTGCCATATTCGAGACCATGGCTGTTCCCATAAGTTGGAGGTAGAAGCCTTTTACAAATTTAAAGAAATTCTTATGTAGAATAACCTCTACGAGAAGAAGTATGAACTCCACTGGTGGGCCATCATGTTCAAGGAAGTCAGAGAAGTGCTGTCGAATAGCATCTATGCCATGCTCATGGGGGATGTTCGTGTATAGACTCGACACATCCATAGTCACGAGGAGTTTGTCCGTTACGCCAATGGAGATAGTCAAAAGTTTATTAATGATGTCAGTGGTATCTTTAATGTAGGGTGCCATTTTGGCAACCATAGGTTGCAGGAAAAAGTTCACATACTGAGAAACAGGATGGCACAGCGAGCTCTAGCAGATATAATAGTCTATACGGCGGGGTGGTTTTTAATCCCTAGTCATATGATAGAGTCTATCTTTTTTTTATAAGAGATTGAAGGGTCTGCCATTAGTTTTTTTTTTATAGTGGTTAACATCACTAAGCTGTTTGAGTATCTCTCCTCTGTAAAAGGAATAATCCCAAATCATAATTCCCCGCCTTTATCCACAGCCTTAATGATGATATTTGTCTTTCCCTGAAGGGCTTTAATAGCCTGTAGTTCATCTCTTGTGAGATTCGAGAAGCTTGTTTTGTAATATCTGATCCTTTTCCTAGTTTCTTTTTCCAAAAGCCCATAAAAGAGGAAATACTGTGATTGACTATTGGAGGGTCAAAATTACTTCTGGCTTTGATATTTGAATTGAAGACTTTGGCCCCCTATAGCCTGAATGAAGATTTTAAATTAGGCTGCTTCTTATAGTCAGTAATTGTCTACTAATTATCAATAATTATTGACTGTCACAGACAAGCTCATTATTTTCTGGTCTATATGTTATCTGTATTAGTCTTATTATGTGTTCCAGTAGGGTTTGTGCTACATTCTCTGTGAGATTTTACTAAGGTATTATGTATACGTCTTCCTCTATGAACAGTATCTATATGATTCCTTCGGCATTACCCTGTTACTCTAGGGACTGTTTGATTTATTTTTCTATTCAATCCCCTTGTCCTGCCCACTTTGCTCCCGTAGCCCCCACTTTTTCTTACCCTATTCCCTCACTCTTCTTTCCCCCTTCCCTCACCTCCTGGTGCTCTCATCTCACAGACCCTGCTGCTCTGGCTCTACCTGCGTTATTGCGCTATGCATTAGTTTTTCCTGGACTCTGCACTAAGGCTGCGGTCCCAGTGCATTCTACAGCGCACACCTCAGCGCACAAGCACCATGCCCCAATCAGTCCGGTCCCAGTCCCTCCCTTCGCGTGGAAGGTGCAGCCGCGCTCTATGACGAGTTCTCTCAAATACAAAACAATTGTATTTGGAACTCGCGACAGAGGCGTGGCACCGCCCCAGCCAGTGGTTCAGCCAATGAGGGCGAACCAGCCATGTGAGATCATGGCCACGCCCCTACAAAATCCCTGCCATGCCCTCTCCCGTCGCAATCCCTCCTTCTCTCCCAAGACCGTGATCTGCAGTGAAGCGGTGTGCACATGCCACCCCCCGCCTACAGTGCTAACTGGGACCGCAGCCTAACTATATACCACATCAACCTCAGACGTCGCCACACCTGCGCATTAGCCTGACGGTGGACTCGTTTCTATGACTACAGCGGATGCTGCGTGAGCCGGCAACGAGGGGAACAGCTGTTATTTCCCTGATCAAGTTTTACTGCGACCACGTGATGGTGCCTGCAATCAACATAGGAGCAAGAACAGCTGCACTGACTCGTGGGCTTTTCACTGATTGGTTCACTTGTATTGTTTGCTGCAATGGGTGTTGGGTATTTATATGTGGGTTTTTGTCATTTTATCTCTGCACTAGCTTGAGAAAGGTCCCGTTTAGAGGACCGAAACACTTTAGTGTGTATGCATTTTATTTTCAATACAATCTTTATACTACATTTTCAACTAAGTGCTGCCTCTGTCTTACTGGAAAATTTATTTTGGAGTATCTGCCCGCCCCACCTTTACTATATATATATATATAAATTAAACCTTTATTATTGGATTTTACGTATGGATCGGGCGCTTTTTCTTTCTCTTTTTTTTTCTTTCTAATAATATAAATATATATATATATATATATATATATATTATATATATATAGAAGAAGAAAAGAGAAAGAAAAAAAGCGCCCGATCCAGTACGTAAAATCCAATAATAAAGGTTTAATTTACCACGAACATAGACAATTGCACACTCACACTTTGCCAGTGTATTAAAAGCGTTGTATGGGACAAACCCATGCACCAAACAGATGTCAGACTGCAGCAAGTTCCTTCCGTTCCATCTGGCTGTGCAAACCGCAAGGCTTCACTGCTGCTGGTGTCACCGTCTCAGCGTCTCTCCGGCAACCCGAATGAGCAGCTTGCATTTCCTATTCGGCACAGCTTTTCTTTGATGAGATGACAGGGAACTCCTGTGCTGCTGTCTGTGTTTAGGCATCTGGACTGCTCCACCAGTGTAGTTCCTCAACCACGTGACCCTACGCATTTCTTCCGACTCGGCGGATTTAATCAGGGGATGCAAGCTGCTCATTCTTTTTCTTTCTCTTTTTTTCTAATAGGTATCGTTTGGGAGGTTGTTGACCCCAAGAAAGAAGTTGCACATTTTTCCTTTAAGGTTTTTTTACACAGTTACAGGACATTTTATTTTTATCATCTATTTTTTGATTGTTAATATTTCTTGAACATTTTATATTTTTTATGATCCTATTTTTTTATATTTGATTATTTTTATGGTTACATTTTTTGTCATTTTTTCATTTGCACATTTTTTCACTATTTTAATTTAAACGTGATATTCATATCTACACCATCCACTTACCACATTTTTTTTATAAACTATACATAGTTTGTATATAGGCATCTGTGCAGGGTGTGGCATTTTGTCTAGCAGAATCAGAGTGGCAGCGATTTGGGTGTATGCTATCACAGGCGCTGTCTATTAATTTCTTTATATATATATATATATATATATATATATATATATATATACAGTGCTTCACAAATCACCCAAAAATCTACTCGCCGAACCCAAAAATCTACTCGCCACCTAGTCCCGCCCCTAGTCCCGCCCCCAACCCCGCCTTTGAAAAAGTTAGCCGAGACTGACGAAACGCGTCAGGGAGCGTCGTGGAAGAGAGAGAGAGAGTGGAAGAGAGAGAGTGGGAGAGAGAGAGAGTGGGAGAGAGAGTGAGAGAGAGAGTGAGACAGAGAGAGAGTGGGAGAGACAGCGAGAGAGTGGGAGTGGGAGAGACAGAGAGAGAGTGGGAGAGACAGAGAGAGAGTGGGAGAGACAGAGAGAGAGAGTGGGAGAGACAGAGAGAGTGGGAGAGACAGAGAGAGAGTGGGAGAGACAGAGAGAGAGTGGGAGAGACAGAAAGAGAGTGGGAGAGACAGAAAGAGAGTGGGAGAGACAGAGAGAGAGAGTGGGAGAGACAGAGAGAGAGTGGGAGAGAGAGAGACAGAGAGAGAGAAAGAGAGAGAGACAGAGAGAGAGACAGAGAGAGAGACAGATAGAGACAGATAAAGAGACGTCAAGGCGCCGTGACGTTGACGCTGCTCCGCGCTGATTGGATGTTTTCAGCCGACAGTGCTCTGAAAAACAGCTTGGCTGTCGGCTGAAAACTCCAGCGCCTCAGCACGCCTGCGGACGCTCGCGTGAGCCCCCTCTCAAGGCATCCTCATTGAGTATGCAGGGGCTCAGCGCGGAGCGTCCGCACGGCTCAGCGCGGCCTGTCCTTCTATGGACTCTGCCAGAGAGACAGATAGAGAGAGACAGATAGAGAGAGACAGATAGAGAGAGACAGACAGAGAGAGACAGACAGAGAGAGACAGACAGAGAGAGACAGACAGAGAGAGACAGACAGAAAAAGAGAGACACACACAGAAAAAGAGAGACACACACAGAAAAAGAGAGACACACACAGAAAAAGAGAGACACACACAGAAAAAGAGAGACACACACAGAAAGGGGGGGGGGGTGAGGGTGCGGGGGATTCTGGGTTGCTGGGGGGAACAGGCAGCGCAAATGGCAGGACACTCTGCTTGCCCTGTGCACGCGCGCCGGGACCAGACCACAGGATTTGCCGCCATTTTTTTTAACTTTTTTTTTAACCCAATCAGGGAGGGGGATTATTTATTTATTTATTTAAAAAAAAAAATAAAAAAATTGGCACGAGCAGGGGAATTCATTGAGCTGCAGCACGGGTCGCCAGCTGCCTAAATCCACTCGCAACGGGCGACTTGTTATCATTATTTGTCGAGCACTGTATATATATATATATATATATATATGTATATATATATATATATATGTATATATATATATATATGTATATATATATATATATGTATATATATAT